>OU898284.1:83759347-83783350 GCA_918026665.1 Diabrotica balteata
GTACATCCTTAAAGAATTTGATTGTATTTGATATATTACCGTTTAAAATATCTTTTAGTTTAAATCATGAATGTGTTACTTGTGTGAGTCCATTTCAAATAGGTAAAGAAATAATAAATAAGACTTACTCACAATCAATTTAATTTAACTATCAGACGACCGGTTTCGCTTTCTACAATATGCAAAGCATCCTCAGGTCTCGATACAAAGTTAAACAAATGATGCCGGTACTCTATTAATAGATGGATGGTAGAACATGGTTGAAACTACTTTATATTGTTGAATGGAGAACTCAATTCTATTATTGCAGTTGTTTGACAGTAAACGGGAAGTTCTTGAGGAGATAGATTTGATCCAATGAAGAAGAGATATGTGTGAGATTGTTTGTTAAATGTAAGTGACGTAATATACCATTGTGTTATTAAAAGCTATTTATACTTATTCGAGAGATATATTTTTGAAATGTGTGTTATTTATTGAGTAATTGTTTTATGAAGGTGACAGTTTTATGACAATGAATAAGTTTAGATGTAAAAATTGTATGGGTGTGCAATTATTTTCCGACTTGTAGTTATCAAATTACTTTGATAAAGTTTTAGATTTAGATTAAGATTTTAGATTTAAATTTAGATTAGATTTAAATCTGATAGATAAAACATAAAAAAATCATTGTGCCCAAGACTGCGATAAAGTGCATTAAAGCCCTTCCCCCTTTTTAAATTCAATGTTTGTTTCGTCCCTTCTAAGTGTTTTCTGTTTTAGTGTATTTAAATTATCATTAATTGTTTGTATTTTAATATTTTATTTACTTGACTTTCCAATAATTAACTCATTGCCAATAGAACTTTATCAAAGTAATTTGATAACTACAAGTTGGAAAATAATTGCACACCCACACAATTTTTACATCTAAACTTATTCATTGTCATAAAACTGTCACCTTCATAAAACAATTACTCAATAAATAACACACATTTTAAAAATATATCTCTCGAATAAGTATAAATAGCTTTTAATAACACAATGGTATATTACATCACTTACTATTTATAACTGGGAATAAGCCACAATTAAAGATAAAAATACGTTTATTGACGTTTCAATTTCCAATTCGGAAATCGTTCTCAAAATACAAACAGTAAATTAAACAAATTTTGTTTTTTGTTACATAGTGAAAAAATTCTTCTAATAATTTAATTTTATCTGACTCATTTATATTGACAATTCAGACATACATTATGCATTTTAAAGTAGACGACTTTAAAATGATATTGCCAATATTGTTGAGTTGCGCTCCTGGGACGACTTTACTTATAAGATAGTTCATTCGATTACATGAAATCAACTTTAACTTGAGAATATCCGTCAGAAAAAATCATAGCATGTAATTCGTCTTTAAAAAGACAAACACATGACATGATGACAGTAAAATTCTCCTGTTAGTGATTCCATAGTAAATTATGAGGGAAAAACCAGGAAAAAAACCTCATAATACTATCCCGACATTGTAAGTATTTGTTCGTGAATTTAGTTTACCTTCAACAAACATCAAAATTCTGATTTTATATGTTACGTTATTTAAAAAACATAAATGATGTATCCTCTATATGTTACTGACTTACTAATACTGGTATTTTCTTATTAATAACTTCCTCTTTCAATATTGGTAACCAGATCCTACTACATTCTGCCGAGGAATTTGCGACACAATTGGCCTCATTTAGCATAATTAGAGCCGCTTCTTTGATTTTTCTTTTTTTACCATCCGTTTCTTTTAGGACTATATTTGAATTATTCCATTGAACCCTATGTTCATTATCCCATGCGTGTTTACATATTTGAGATCTATCAAATTCTCTATTTTTAATATAAGATTGATGTTCACTTATTCTAACATTTAATGGCCTTGATGATTCACCTAAATAAAACTGATCGCATTCACAAGGTATTTTATAAATGCAATTCTTTGTCCTTTCTTGTTCATTGTTAGGTTTGGTTTTGGACAAAATAGATCTCAACGTGTTTGTTGTTTTGAATGTTGTTGAAATGTTGAATTTATTTCCTATCCTTTTAAGTTTTTCTGATAATCCTTTTATGTACGGTATTGTTATTTTCCTCATATTATTCCTTGTGTATGCTGTAGGATCTCGTTCTAAGTTGTTCTGTTCTATTCGATCGATTGTTGAAAATTCCTTATTTATAAACGATAAAGGATAATCATTTTTTAATAAAACAGATGTTAACAAATGTTTCTCCTCCAAGAACGAATTTTCGTTAGAGCAAGTAATTTTGGCTCTATCGTATAAGGATTTAATTATTCCCTTTTTTACATTAATGTTATGATTTGATTTGAAATTTAAATATCTATTGGTGTGTGTTGGTTTTCTATACACCTGAGTCTCATATCCAGTATCGTTCTTAGAGATTAAAACGTCCAGGAAAGGTAGCGTGTTATTATATTCCTTTGCCATGGTAAATGTTATTGTCTCTTCTTTATCGTTTATATCATTTAGGAATGTGTCCAACAACTCTGATCCATGAGGCCATATTGAGAATACATCATCTACATACCTCCACCATACTGTGGGTTTGAAATTTTGTTTAGAAATGATATTTGTTTCAAAATCTTCCATAAATATATCGGCTAAGAATGGAGATAAACTAGAGCCGATTGCTAGACCAAAATTTTGTTTATAGAATTCATTATTTAGTTGAAAATATGTATTATCAGTACATAATGTTAATAACTCCAGTATAGCCGATATGTTTAGTCTTGTTCTAGTTGCCAATGAATCATCACTCTCTAATTTTCTCTTGACTATACTTAAAGTCTTATTTAATGGCACATTCGTAAATAAACTATTTATGTCAAAACTTACCAAAGTATTATTTGAATTAAATTCAATATTTGATAATTTATTTAAAAAAATGTTGTGTATTTTTTATAAATGTATCATTTTTATTTGTATAAGGTTTTAAAATATTTAATAAAAATTTTGATAGTTCACTACAAGGAGAATTCATGGTACTACAAATGGGTCTAAGTGGTATATTCGTTTTATGAATTTTCGGTAATCCATAAAAATGAGGAGTCTTACTGTAATGAGGTGTAATTAAACCTCTCTGATGATAACTTGTTAAAACATCTTTAAACTTGAATAAAGATCTATATATTTTGTTTTCCAAAGGCTTTGTTGGATCTTTTGTTAATTTTGTAGAAGGTCCGTTTATTAATAGATCTTTAATTTTATTTTAGTATTGAATTTTATCCATTATTACAGTTGCATTCCCCTTACATTTATAAAAAATACACAACATTTTTTAAATAAATTATCAAATATTGAATTTAATTCAAATAATACTTTGGTAAGTTTTGACATAAATAGTTTATTTACGAATGTGCCATTAAATAAGACTTTAAGTATAGTCAAGAGAAAATTAGAGAGTGATCATTCATTGGCAACTAGAACAAGACTAAACATATCGGCTATACTGGAGTTATTAACATTATGTACTGATAATAAATATTTTCAACTAAATAATGAATTCTATAAACAAAATTTTGGTCTAGCAATGGGCTCTAGTTTATCTCCATTCTTAGCCGATATATTTATGGAAGATTTTGAAACAAATATCATTTCTAAACAAAATTTCAAACCCACAGTATGGTGGAGGTATGTAGATGATGTATTCTCAATATGGCCTCATGGATCAGAGTTGTTGGACACATTCCTAAATGATATAAACGATAAAGAAGAGACAATAACATTTACCATGGAAAAGGAATATAATAACACGCTACCTTTCCTGGATGTTTTAATCTCTAAGAACGATACTGGATATGAGACTCAGGTGTATAGAAAACCAACACACACCAATAGATATTTAAATTTCAAATCAAATCATAATATTAATGTAAAAAAGGGAATAATTAAATCCTTATACGATAGAGCCAAAATTACTTGCTCTAACGAAAATTCGTTCTTGGAGGAGAAACATTTGTTAACATCTGTTTTATTAAAAAATGATTATCCTTTATCGTTTATAAATAAGGAATTTTCAACAATCGATCGAATAGAACAGAACAACTTAGAACGAGATCCTACAGCATACACAAGGAATAATATGAGGAAAATAACAATACCGTACATAAAAGGATTATCAGAAAAACTTAAAAGGATAGGAAATAAATTCAACATTTCAACAACATTCAAAACAACAAACACGATGAGATCTATTTTGTCCAAAACCAAACCTAACAATGAACAAGAAAGGACAAAGAATTGCATTTATAAAATACCTTGTGAATGCGATCAGTTTTATTTAGGTGAATCATCAAGGCCATTAAATGTTAGAATAAGTGAACATCAATCTTATATTAAAAATAGAGAATTTGATAGATCTCAAATATGTAAACACGCATGGGATAATGAACATAGGGTTCAATGGAATAATTCAAATATAGTCCTAAAAGAAACGGATGGTAAAAAAAGAAAAATCAAAGAAGCGGCTCTAATTATGCTAAATGAGGCCAATTGTGTCGCAAATTCCTCGGCAGAATGTAGTAGGATCTGGTTACCAATATTGAAAGAGGAAGTTATTAATAAGAAAATACCAGTATTAGTAAGTCAGTAACATATAGAGGATACATCATTTATGTTTTTTAAATAACGTAACATATAAAATCAGAATTTTGATGTTTGTTGAAGGTAAACTAAATTCACGAACAAATACTTACAATGTCGGGATAGTATTATGAGGTTTTTTTCCTGGTTTTTCCCTCATAATTTACTATGGAATCACTAACAGGAGAATTTTACTGTCATCATGTCATGTGTTTGTCTTTTTAAAGACGAATTACATGCTATGATTTTTTCTGACGGATATTCTCAAGTTAAAGTTGATTTCATGTAATCGAATGAACTATCTTATAAGTAAAGTCGTCCCAGGAGCGCAACTCAACAATATTGGCAATATCATTTTAAAGTCGTCTACTTTAAAATGCATAATGTATGTCTGAATTGTCAATATAAATGAGTCAGATAAAATTAAATTATTAGAAGAATTTTTTCACTATGTAACAAAAAACAAAATTTGTTTAATTTACTGTTTGTATTTTGAGAACGATTTCCGAATTGGAAATTGAAACGTCAATAAACGTATTTTTATCTTTAATTGTGGCTTATTCCCAGTTATAAATGGTAATTAATTTACAATGCCACAAGAAAATAGCTTCAGAACAATACATCACTTACATTTAACAAACAATCTCACACATATCTCTTCTTCATTGGATCAAATCTATCTCCTCAAGAACTTCCCGTTTACTGTCAAACAACTGCAATAATAGAATTGAGTTCTCCATTCAACAATATAAAGTAGTTTCAACCATGTTCTACCATCCATCTATTAATAGAGTACCGGCATCATTTGTTTAACTTTGTATCGAGACCTGAGGATGCTTTGCATATTGTAGAAAGCGAAACCGGTCGTCTGATAGTTAAATTAAATTAATTGTGAGTAAGTTTTATTTATTATTTCTTTACCTATCTTTTAGTTTCTTTGCTTCTTCTGATACGTTGTTGATGGTTCTGTCGTAGGAATAAAGAGGACATTCAATCAATACATGTTGATTAGTTATTGGACATTCAGGTGGTAGTTCTTTTGTTATGAGATGCTGGTAAGGTAACGCTTTATGTCAAATTCTTAGTCGGTTTATAATCACTTGTTGCCTTCTGTTTTCTGGAAATTGTAGTTTAGTGCCAATCCTAGTTTTAACATTTTTAAGGTTACCCTTATTAGAATTCCACATTTGTTTCAACTTTTTAACATAGTGCTGTTTAATATTGACCTGGAAATCACTGAATGGAATTGTACAGCTTTCTTTGCTAATTTATCTACTTTTTCATTTCCTGCGATACTTGTATGTGATGGTACCCAGAGAAATTTAACGTTCACGTGTCTGTTATGTAGGTGATAAAGTGCTAATTGTATTTGTTGCAGGATGTACTGGATATGTATGCCTTAAGCTCTGAAGAACAGATAAATAGTCAGTAATGATAAGAAAGTTTGAGCTTGCATGACTCTTACACATGTCTAATACCTTTAAAAAGGCAATTGCTTCTCCCGTGAAAATGCTGCAGAATTGAGAAATGCGAACTGCATATTCAGACTTTCCTAGAATAAAGGCCGCTGCGTGTCCGTTTTCAGTTCTTGATGCATCACTAAAATTCTTGTTATGGCCAGTGTATTCTGATATTCGTTCTTGATATAATTTGTTGATGATTATGGGATTTGTGGTACTCTTTGGATAGGCCGTGAGAAATATATCAATAGTGGACAAATTAATAGTCCAGGGAGGTATAGTTCGTTGTGTAGGGTAAGAATGTGTCAGCTGCTCCATGTCAAAACCATATCTCGTTAAACGTTCTTTGGGGTGAATATTTAATTTGTTGATGGCAATGAGTAGGTGGATATATTTTGTAAAGAAGGTGGATGTGGACTTTTGTATTATTAGGGTTGGAAGACAATCTCGTGGCATAATTTAAAGAAATGTATTGTCTTCGTATTGATGGGGAGGATTCATCAGGGATAGCTTGAAAACTTAAAATAGGACTAGTTCGGTAAGCACCCAGAATAAGTCTTAAACATGTGTTTTGTGTAATTTCTAGTTTTTTAAGAATATAATTGCTCGCAGTTGATTATAATGATTGGTATATATGCAGCAATTTTATGATGTCCAGTCCTCAAGATCGGTTGGATAGCATTTTAATGAGATTTATTTTAGATTGGCAGGATACTACTAGCTTTTTAATATGTTCTACCTATGTTAACTGACTGCCCAGTTTTAAGCTAAGAAAGTCAATGCTCTCTACTTGTTTTAGGTTGATAACATTTAAATTAAGTGTTGTTTTGCAATAGGTTTTTCTTTTATTAAACATAATGAAACGCGATTTATCACCTGAGAACGTAAAACTAGTTTTTCAGCCTTTAGGTTTATGTAGAAATGATTGCAAAATTTTAAAGGCTAGTGTAAAATTGCAGCTACTAGTATATACAACCAAGTCATCTGCATACACATCTGCTTTCAAATGTAGCTTTGTCTTTTGAGCGATATTACTAATTGCTATTAAAAATGGAGTGGAGCTTAAGGGGGAGCCTGTAGAATACCGTTTTTAAGATATTCTGTTTTTCAAATAATTCCATTTACACGTACTTGGAATACTCTATTATCCATGAAATGTTTTACGAAAGCAAGAAAATTTCCCTGGATACCCCAGTTAGACATGGTTTGTAAAATGTTGTATCTCCATGCAGTATCAGAGGCTTTATTTATATCAAAAAATATGGCAATTACTTTCTGGTTATTTCTAAAGGACTCACATATAATATTGTCAGTAGCTACTAAGGCATCATGAGTTATCAACCTTTTCTGAAACCGCTTTGGATATGGCTTAATAATCGTTTTTTTTAAGAAACCATATTATTCTGTTTTTGTAAATGCTTGCTTGTAATTTTTTCTTGTAGTTTGCATGCATTATTTGTAAGAGGAATTGGTATATAGGAAAGAGGGTCAGTTTTTGATTTGAAATGTTTTAACATGGGAAAAATTGTTGATTCAAACCAGATTGAATGAAATTTTTTATTAAGGCATATGCGATTAAAAATGTCTAAGAGAGTTATTTTTCCTGTGTACGGCAAGTTTTTGATAAATATGATTGGTATATTATCAGGACCCGATAAAGTGTTTTTTGATTTATCTAGAGCTTCTTCAAATTCTTGATATGTGATGGAAAAATTTAGTAGATTATCACTATCTACTATAGATATTTTTGTCATTTCACGTTTAATTTTGAAATTTAAAAATGCGAGATTGAAGTTTACATTACTTGAATTTGTCTTATATACATCCTTAAATATCATTAAATATTCTTGAGCACGTAAATTGTTGTTGATATGCTCTCCAGTTGTAACGCCATCGCCACGAAATCCTATATCAGCTTTTACCCAAGTGAATTTTGATTTGGATTGACTTTTTTTAATTTATGAATTCTTACTTTTAATTTTCTAATAAAAGGATTTGTATCAGTAGCCATCACATTAATTGTGTTAACGATGCCTTTAAGAACAGATAAGGAGTCACTCAAAAAATGTATGGTTTTAACGTTTTTTCGACATAATCACAGGCTTTAATAATACCAATCGCTTCTGCAGAAAAAATGGAAGTATTATTATTCAGTTTGAATTTTTCTTGAACGTTTGTTGCTGTATTTGTATACAGAATCCACATCCAGTACCATTATTTTATTTTGATGCATCGGTAGTAATATTTCCAGAAAATCTGACAGATTTGATATGCAAGGCGCTTAATATATTTTTAATTATCAACAAATTTTCATTGTATACAGGAATACTAATTTCTGGTGGTTCCAACATGTCAAAGAATTAAGATTTTTGACTGAAATGGTTTTTTTAAATCACTATTATAACTACTTGTATTTTTAAAAGCCATACATAATGGAGGAGAAGGTTTTTTGACCAGTACGTGTTAGTTAAATCGTGGTTATTCATTAAGGCTATTTTATCTAACAGAATAAGGTTTTTAAACAAAGACTTAATAATAAATTTTTCTGCTAACCAATCTCTTTGTAAAAATAATGATGGGTCTAGTGCTTCAATCCGAAGTGGTTCCACAGGCGTTGAACACATTGCACCCAAACAGAGTCTAAGAGAAATATTTTGAATTATTTCCAGTCGTTTTAAAATAATAGAACTGGCTGATCCATATACCTACTTTCGTAATCCAAGATGGACCTAATAAAGGCTTTGTAAAACATTAAACACGATTATGGATCTGCTCCCCACCAGTTTTTCCTTATGAATTTTAAAATATTTATGCCTTTTAAACATTTTAATTCTATCATCATCATCATCAACTAGCCTCTCACGTCCACTGCTGAACATAGGCCTCTCGCATGCTTTTCCACTTTTTTGCGTCCGATTTTGCGGCATCTGAATCCAATTTGTAGTCACTCTTTTTATGTCATCTCTCTCTCGTTATGTGCTGTGTATTATGCATGAACTCATGTTCTGTTGAAAATAAGTTGGTGCAGATTATATCAGATATACATCTCAAAGCTACAGTATCTGATACAAATTTCTGGCCTTTTATATCTGAAGATAAATATCTGAATGTAAGGCAAATCGTCCTTCAACTGACGGCATTTTTTGGGTCAACTTACTTGTGCGAGTCTGAATTTTCTAAAATGAAGATAATTAAGTCAAAATATCGCAATCGACTAACTGACGATCATATGACATCATGCTTACGATTAGCACTCAGTGGTTACGTACCATCTTATGAAAAGTATGCTGAGGACATGCAGTGCCACGCTTCAACATCCAAAGCCACTCCTTAGTTAATTTTAACACCATACGTAACTCGTTTGTTTTGTAACAACAAATAAACTCGCAATTTTGAATTACTATGAGTTTTTTCATTGATATTGTAGAGAAGAACCTAACTAAACCTAACCCAAACCTTGATTAAAATGATGTACCTATGTTGTGCAGAAAGCTAATATCTATATATGCCACGGTACGCCCTGCCTAGGTAGGTAGGGTGTATCGTGTATGTACGACAACCCTGCATCACACACACTTGCAGTCTCTTAGAGTCGATCGTAAGTAGTCTAGAAATATTGAGGTAGATCGCCAGCAGTTCAAGTTTGAGCACCCCTGAGTTAGAACACTCCAGGCATAGGAATAAAGCTACATAATTATAAATATTTCGTTGTATTCTGGATTTATCTTATTAATAATAGATTTAAGAAATGAAAAGATAATATGTTTTTGTACACACTCATGACACACAAAATTTTTCATAAGAATGATTTGTCTTACTCTTAAATTAACCCTGGTTGGTACATCACACTTATTTTTTAAGGCATGAACTTCACACTCAGGTCTCAGAAACCCAAAGCTGTTTTTTAGCAAAAAACAAAATGTGAATATTTGATGGATTTGGGAGAATATCTAATCTTAGTAGAATGTGTAGAAAAAAATTTAACCATGGTGTGGTATTTCACAAAGAGATATATTTGTTGAAATTCAAAAATAACATAAAATAATATTCAAACATAAAACATTGTTATTAAAACAAATAAACATTAAATTGAAATTATCATATACAAAATACACCTGTATAACTATCCTTGTAACAAAAAAATAAACTCTTTTGGTAATATAAGTCTTAGTTATTCTTAGCCAGGTCTTCAGTTTCTTGGATCTTGATGTTCGCATTCACAGCATAGCTGGGCTCTATGTTCCATGCAATATGGTCTGCGACAATCAGAACACGCAAAACTGGTTTTTCTATCTTTTCCTTTTGCACAAAAGCAGCATCTAACTTTTTTTGTTAAATGAACATCATATTGTGGTGGGAGGACTTCAATTCCCAGAATTTCAGAAATTCTTTGCCGCAGTGTTTTTTGTAAAGTAGCCACGGTCAATCGTTCTTGTAACCATGGTTCAATTAGACCCATTCCTAACTGCTTTAGAAAAGATTTTCAAATATTGTTTCTACTTTCCTTCCAGTGGGGATTTGAGAGAGAAAACAAAACCATTGCATTTATTCCACTAGCATCAAGTATATTGAAAAAAACTCGTAGCGGCCAACGTTTGTTCTTCTGTGAGGTAGTGTAAGAATAGCAGAGCTGATCAAATGTATCTGTTCCTTCCTTCGTTTCAATATACCAATGTGTAATATTGGGCTTACCCGTACTGGCATTAAGAGAGTCGTCAGAATGCAATGTTGACAGCAAAAGAACAATTATTTTGTTTTGTTTAGGAGTAATTAAACAAGAGTTTTAAATCTATCAAAATTAAATAGCGATGTACCTACTTCATTTTTTTTGAGAAATGTAGCAGGTATTTCTCTCTTATTTTTTCTTAAAGTACCTAGGAGAGTTAATTGATGAAGTAGGAAGATCAACCAGTAGATCGCGATCGACCGTTTGAGCACCCCTGTTCTAACTATATTCGAGTAATTATGGTATTATCTCATATTCGCATTTTAACTACATATGTACTAATATATAATAAGCGCAGACACATCTTTTAATATTTTACGAATCCACTCTGTATATTCATTATTGATATAAATGACTGAGATTGATCTTAGACTTCTATGAATTAAGCTTAAGAGAGAAATGGTGGGCGACTGTAATTTAATGATAGTGGAATATATCACTTGTGCTGTCAATAACAAAAAAAATGAATCAGTCGAGTTCATAAAACTTTGTCTCGTAGAACGTGGGAAGTAATTGTAATTTAAGTAGATCAGTACAAAGTAAGACAATCAGTAAAATCATAAATAAATAAGACTAAATATAAAACGTACGTAAACGTCCCTAATAAATATATTTCTTCTGATTAATAATTGTGATATATAAAGAATACTCCGCTAAGAAAGCTTATATACACTGTGTCCGTTAAGTATGGAACAAATTATTTTTTAAATAATTGATGGATTCGACCGTTACTTGATGGAAATTCATTTTATGTAACAATAAAACACTGAAAACTTTGTTTTCAAACTTCCACAAAATTTATTTGAACTATTATCACTACAGCTGTTTCGGCTGATTGCCTTTCTCAAGTGATCTATTTTTGGCATGCGTTTACAATTTATAGTCTCTAATGAAATAGGTTGAGGAGGGGAGAACTGTTTGTCTCAAGTTGGTCATTCAGAATTATATCTGTGTTTTTTAATTTGTTGATTTCCATAGATTCTAACAAAGATAGCTTAAGGCCTTTATTTTGAATGTGAAGAATTTTAAATTTGTCATTAAAAGAATGATTATGATCTAGAAGGTGAAGTGCGTATGTCGAATCTGTTTTTCTATTCTTGAAAGCCCTTTTATGTTCTGCTATTCGTTTATCAAAGTTTCTACCAGTTTGACCGATGTAAGTTTTTGGGCAGTCGCCACATTGAAGTTTGTACACACCACTATTTAAGTGTTTTTTATTTTGGCTCTTGTTATTTTTAATATATTTGCCTAGGTTGTTATTTGTTCGGAAAGCTGGTGTTATTCCTTTCTTTTTTATGTGTTTGGCAATATTTGTTGTTATTTTGCCTGTATATGTAATCGAGCAGAAGGTACTGGGTTTTTTCTCTGGTGGTGAAAATACTAATTTCTGGGCTTTCTTGTGTAGTGTTTTGATTTAACATTTTATTAATTGTTTGTTCGTTGTTTCCGTTGTTTACTGCTATTTGCTTAATTATATTTAATTCTGTCTCAAAGTTGTATTTTGACATCGGAATTTCTGTTAATCTATGTAACATACTATGATAATATGG
Source organism: Diabrotica balteata (assembly GCA_918026665.1). NCBI lineage: Eukaryota > Metazoa > Arthropoda > Insecta > Coleoptera > Chrysomelidae > Diabrotica > Diabrotica balteata. Next base: position 83,771,709 of record OU898284.1, read on the forward strand.
AGAAATATGGAGAAGTCATGTTTGTTTTGAAGTCTGCTAATTTTTAAATCTAAAAAATTTATGGATTTATTTTATTTGTAACAGGAATTCTCAGTTTCACTACACACATCTGTAATAGATTTGGCAATTATACTTTTTTAGTAGCGTTAAACAAAACTGCTAACAATATCGAAAAAAAAAAGAATAATTGCCAAATCTATTACAGATGTGTGTAGTGAAACTAAGAATTCCTGTTACAAAGAGAATAAAACAGCAATTTCAATTAAAAATAAATCAATCGAAAACAACATTGTGTTTACAAAAGCAGACAAAGGTAACACTACTATTGCTATAGATGAAATAGAATATAATAACAAAACAATAGAATTCTTAAATAATCAAAATATTGAAACTTTACACAAAGATCTGACAGAAAAATATCAAAAACAAATAAGCTAGCGTTAGAAAATTCAAAATCAATACCTCAACAGAAATACCTCAATATCATGAATCCACAGCCTCCTAAATTATACTCTTTCATTAAACTATACAAACCGGATCACCCAATAAGACCTGTTGTTTCTTTTTATACAGCTCCGTCATATAAAATTTCAAAAAAACTGTTAGAGATTATTTTAGAACACTAATCACCTAAATTTACCATAAAAAATACAATAGAACTAGTTAATAAAATACAACATTTTCAATTACCTAACAACTCCAGATTAATTTCATTTGACGTAAAAAATCTTTTTCCTAGTATCCTTCCTACAAAAACTTTTATTCTAGTAAAAAACCTTTTAGACCAAAATAGTACAAATCCAATAATTACATCTGAAATTTTACATCTTCTTGAAGTTTGCATAAACCAGGACTACTTTGAATTTAATAATAAAATATATAAAAATAACAGTGCAGGACTTATAATGGGTAATCCTCTAAGCCCATTGCTATCAGATATTTTTATGGATCATCTAGAGACAAAGATTTCAAAACATCCCGTATTCAAACAGTTTTTATATTGGTGGAGATACGTAGACGACGTACTGGTATGTTTCACAGGAACTAACAGGCAACTCGACCAATTTTTATCGTATATTAATTCACTTCATAGTCATATTGAATTTACAATAGAAACAGAACAAAATCAATCCATAAATTTTTTAGATTTAAAAATTAGCAGACTTAAAAACAAACATGACTTCTCCATATTTCATAAACCTACCCATACTGACACGACTATATACAATTCATCATCCCATCCAACACAACATAAACTGGCAGCTTATCATCAATCCACTGAATTATATAGATTATTATATTTTTAGATAATTTTATATGCCACTCGTATACAAACGTTTTCTTTTAAACTTCTGCTAATGTGTAAGCGTAAACCCCTATACAATATTTCTATAATGCGAGTTCAATAAATCTTGCAGTCGCGGCCCAAGTGACTAGACTATTCCACTCCGGTAGCAGACAATCATTATTTTTATAACATTTTAATAATTCAGCACGTGCTAGACAAAATCCACTAGTTGTAGTCATAAAAAAATAACATAAGTTTTCTGGCGACTAATATGCGGCACCGGCATGACACTTCAGGTAACGACTTTCATTAACTGTAAAATTCAAGTACGTTGCTTGATTTTTATGACAGCTATATTAAAAAGTTAAATTAGTATTACCTGAAGATTATCATCTTCACTTATTTTAACCGAGAATATATTAAATAAATTAGTTAGATTGAACATTTTTAACATCATTCGAAAATTGTTAATTAGAAGTTGTCTACAAAAAAGTTTGTTGCACACTTTACAATTTCTTAAAGTAGTCAACTGGAAAACTACCACAAGAATTTGTATAAGAAGCTGGTTGATCTAGCGAAATTCGTACCGCCTTGGAATTAAATAGTATGTCTAAAAAATTAACAGATAAAACCAGAAAAACAATTAAACACATTATTCATAAAAAAGTTGAATCAAAAGTCGGACCAGGGGAAGTTTTTTGAAGTTTATAAAAGATTTATAATCTATATAGCTGAGCACTTTCGGCTTACACAGCCATCTCATGAGAAATGGTCTTCTTCTTCTTCTCGTGCCACTCCTAGCGGAGATTGGAAATCATCATGGCCACTGCGACTTTGTTAGCAGCGCGCCTAAAAAGTTCAATCGAACTACACCCGAACCATTCACGTAGATTACGAAGCCACGATATTTTTCTTCTTCCCACACTTCTTTTGCCCTTAATTTTGCCCTGCATGATGTTTCTTAAAAGTTCGTACTTTTCACCTCTCACAATGTGCCCCAAGTATTCCATCTTTCTAGTTTTTATCTCATTTAGAATTTCGCATCTTTTGTCTAAAGTTTGGAGTACTTGCGTGTTAGTGACGCGGTCCATCCATGATATTCTGAGAATGCGCCTATAGCACCACATCTCGAAAGCTTCGATGTTTTTTATGGTCAACTGTTTTAGTGTCCAAGCCTCAACTCCATATAACAGGGTAGAAAAGACATAACACCGCAGCATTCGTATTCGTAACTTTATATTGATATCACGATTGCAAAAGAGTTTGCGCATTCTATTAAAAACTGATCTAGCGATTTCTATTCTACATCTAATCTCTTTTGTTTGATCAGTATCGTCTGTGATCCAAGCACCTAGATATTTATAACAGGGCACACGCTCAATCGTTGTATTGTCTATTACAAGATTAGCTCTGATGTTCTTTGATTTCGTGATTACCATAAATTTAGTTTTTTTCAAATTAATTTTCAAGTCGTAACTGTTACAGTATATATTGAGACTTTGAACGAGATGTTGTAGTTCTACTAGCGTTCCCGTTAGGAGAACTGTATCGTCAGCATACCTTATATTGTTGATCGTCTCACCATTTATTATCAGACCAAGATCTTCTTCCTCGAGTGCTTGTTCACAGATAGCTTCACTATACAGATTAAATAAAAGTGGCGATGAAGGACTACGAGTCCTGCCGGACTCCTCGACGGATTTGAATTTCTTCTGTTAGTCTGCCCTCAACCTTGACATTTACTGTTTGATTCCAATATAGATTGCATATAATTCGAATATCTCGGCTGTCTATATTTTTCTTTATTAGAACTTGTCTAAGTGGTTCATGTTGTACTTTGTCAAAGGCCTTTTCGAAATCAATAAAGCAGGCGTAAATTTCTTGGTTCATGTCTAAGCATCTCTGTGAGAGAACGTTCATTGCAAACAGAGCCATTGCATTGAGAAATGGTACAAGAGGGTAATGATGCAAAAAACTAATTTTAATTCAACAATGATTCACTAACGTCAAGTATCATACTAGGAGAGATCTTGTAGTGAGCATAAAAATGCTGATCCTATTCTTTTCTTGTTTAAACGATGAAAAAAACACATAAAAAACTGTATACTTGGACTCCACAAAAAAAAACCATAACCAAAATTTTTGTTGTGTTAGTTTTGTGGAGTCCAAATATACTTTTTAATGATTTTTTATCCACCGAGTCCTAGACTCCAATTCTTGTATCATAAACTGATAATTTTATCGAATTTTATGCATCACTGAATTTGTTTAGAAGTATTTTACTTCAACATAGTTATAAGCTATTCAATTTGTGGATTATCTAAACGACTTTTATGATTCCCGAAATCCAATAATTAAGTCTAAACGTGTAACAAACAATGTAAACATCTCTTTGATCTGAACATCAAAGAGATGCTTACAATAGGTGTTATATCTAATCTAAATGTATTTTAAAAACTGACAATCATTTTTAGAATGCAATAATATTGTTAGGTAGGTACCTATACCTATTTTGAAATAAATACATGCATCTGCTTTCAGTGAAAGTAGATATTGCGAGTAAAATATTCCGAAAAACATTAGTAGCTGCAGAATTGCCAGATATTACTAATAATTTATGGAATTCCAATGATGAAGAATCTTCTGAAGTAGCTGGCAATGAAAGTGATCTGAAATTGAAGATCTTTCAGAAGCAAGTGCAGAGGATTGTGTGATAATAAAGAAGAATGTGTAGCTACAAGTTCCCAGATTTCAGAGTATGTAATTTTTAAAATTAAGAATGGAATTAACTGGAAGAGTCAACTACACCCGACAAGAAGTATGCGATCCTGTGACATAATAAAAAAACAAGGTGCATAAAGTAATGTTAGCCTCTGGTCAAAGTGTAGATGATCCTGTAGATGTTTTGTTTATAGTGTACAAATAAAAAGCCAAAAAAGTCCTGGGGTAGAAAACTGGAAATATTGCGACTTTACAGAGCTATATGCCTTTATGAGACTACTACTAACGTCAGTTACGATTTAAAAGTGTGCTAAGATTTGTTCGATTTGACGATTAGAATACGAGGTCTAAACGAAGAACGAATGACAAATTTGTCAGAATACCCCCTCTTCCTGTACCACCTCTTGGTAAATCTTCCAGGCCGATTACTATACTTATGTCATCAGGCAAATATCCGTTCCTATCGCGAATGAAGTTATGTAGGACGACACAAGCTTTAATAATGTCGACTGCGAAATCCGGATCTACATTAAGCGGCGTGTGAAAGATTCGCCACTTATTTGTGAGGATTCCAAATGCACACTCCACATACCGCCTGGATCTGCACAATCTGTAGTTGAAAATTCTTTTCTGTAGCGGTAAGTGTGTTCCCCGTAAGGTCGCATTAAATGCTTGTGCAGCCCAAATGCTTCATCGCCGATGAAAAAGTATGGCAACTTTGGATTGTCTGATCCTGGTAGACACTGCTCTTCCGGTAGATCCAATGTATTTGATTCGACGTTATTCTAAAGGGTAGAGTCCTTAAAAATTGATGAATCATTCCTTACCGGAGCTTCCAATGTGAACGTACAAGATCCTGTAGTTAGAGTCAACTACAGCCATTAAAACAACAGAATAATACTCTTTGTAATTAAAGAACCTAGAACCACTTCGTACTGGGCAAATAATCCGAATATGTTTCCCATCAACAGCTCCTAAACAATGAGGAAATTGAGCTTTTTTAAAAAAAACCTGAAGCTGTAGATTCCCACCTTCGTAAGTTTGGGCATAGACTCTTCCTTAATGATATTCCAAATGACCTGCTTACTTCCTTTACTATACTTGCTACAGTTCTTTTGTCCATTCTATACGAATAGTGTAAATCTGCAAATGTAGACCCACTTGCAAAGTACCTGTAAAAAGATATACACAATTTGAGGGAATTGGCTTTGTTCTATGTTTTTTACAATACTGTAGTTAAAGGTTAAATCCGAACTATCAAGCAGACAGACAGATACACACGCGATTTTATAAGGGTCCTCGGTTTTACCTAATCTTTTTTGTGGTTTTGCAGGTAAAGAAGTCTCCAGGAGATGGACCAACCTCAGAGATGCATTTTCCAAATCCCAAAAAAATTAAAAAGCTGTAAAAAAAGTGGAGCAGGAGCTCCGAAAATCAAAAAATATATATTCATTGACCAAATGGAGTTCTTACAAAAATCTTACCACTTCCGAGAAACGGCTGAAAGCTTGGATGATACAATGCCAATAGACGATAACAACACTGAGCTTCATGACATTCAGCCTGCAGAAGCAAATGCAAGACGGGAAGTAAATAAGGAAGTTGACGTTCCTGAAATTACAAGAATAAGAAACAGGAAATGAAGGAAACCAGACGAAGTGGAACTGGTAATGTTGAAAGCTCTGAGTCAGCCAGAGAAATCGGACAGCCATATGTCGTTTTTCCAGGGCATCATTCCACATTTAAAAACTACAGATGACGATGAAGTCCTGCAATTCCAAATGTCCGTCTATGAATCCATTTTTCAAATCAAAGAAAATGTCACAACAACAACCACCTTTGACTGTCCCTAATCACAACAATTTATACCGTACTTCCATCAGCAACCGCCCATGCCATTTCCTCACCAGCAACAGCCCATACCCTTTTCTCATAATCAGCATCCATTCGCCGGATACCATGCTCAACAGACCTACCCACATAATCCACTTCCTCTATCACAATCGTACAAATCCCTACTACAAAACCTACTTTAGAGCAACCACTTCCTCAGTACAATCAAGCAAATTCAAAAAAACCCGGTTAACAGCGATGCAAATTCCGCTTCCACATCTCTCCAATCTCCAGGATAGGTTTGCGAATATTATGAAGGTTTCGGCAAAATAACGCCTACAAATACTCCACTAACCAATACTAGCAGCAAAAGTTCCTAGACCCAGAACGAGGTGGATTAGTACAGCGGTGGAAGACCTTAAACACGTGAAGGTGAGGAACTGGAAAATAAAAGCACAAAATAGAAGCGAATGGAGAAATATTGTACACCAGATCCTTCAGAGTAGTTAAGAATGTTATATATACATATTTAAGTTAAAGTTCTGTTTAAAATAATTGTAATTAGTTAATATTAGGCTTATGTTGTAAAAAAATGCCCTAGGCCTTAACGGCCTGTTGTGCGTAAAAATAAAATAAAATAAATTCCTGTTACATCTTGAAAACTGTCTACCATATTTTGTTGTTTTAGAGACTACTATCTTCAAAATATTAGGTATCTAATCGTATTACAATCATTATGCAACTTTTATTATCATAATATTTTCAACATATTTAATGGATTTCAGTTTTTGTGAGGTATATTCAAATTTTGACACCTAGTTATCTTAGTTACCTACCTCGGTGTAACTGCAAGTCTTTCTTGTGATGATATGCAGCTTCTCATCTTCGAATTTTGGTGGGTAAGAACATTCTGCAGCTTTTCGTGAAGTTCATCAAAACTTGAAGTAGCCATTCTAAAGTAATTGAGAAATTTATTCTCGTCTTGACGAAGCACCTCATATAGGGTGTGAAATAATCCTGCTTCTGGTTTTTTTCATTAATTGGATGAACCCATAAAGCCTTTTTTGGCGTCTGCGCTTCTACGACGATGTACAACCACATGCAGAACACAGTCTAAAGGGGTCCATCACTCAATGCAAATTCTTGATGACTAACAAACGTCATCGAATAAATATCGTGTAGTGTGCGTTCAAAGCATCATCGACAAAAGTTCGATCGAACTTTTATCGACCGTCCAAATTCGATGTGTATGCGCCTAGCCTTAATATTGGAATTTGGACTTACTAATGGAATTTGGACAACCGGTATAAAATCGACCATCCAAAATCGACGTGTATGCAATTCACTTTAGATGGCATCACTTTGCCGTTACATAATCCTAGGAACTAATGGGATAAAAGCACTTAATGTATAAATAAATAAAAAAATAATGTAGTTGAAAAGTTTTAATTTGGACCAGAACACTTATAAAAAGTTTACAAAGGCATGTAAACACTTCTAGTTGTTTACGTTTTGTACCTTAAACTGACGTCACGCAGCAGCAGCAGCAATTTAATTAAACCCAGCCTGAGAGACTTTCACACACCTTTGATGACATTCGGATATAGTCTAGACGGGATCTGTTTTGGATTGGACATTTTCAATAGGAAGCTATTTTTTGCTGAAATCCCTTCAGGATATGCCCTATTTCGATAATCACGATATGCGCCAGTCGCAAATCCTGTGCTAAATTTTTTATTTAACAAAATCAAAAAACAATTGAAAATTTCTCATTTTTTTGCTCCTACTTTCGTTTATATTTCGGAAAATATTTATCCTAGAGAAAAAATTATGCGAAGTTAAAAGTTTTGTTATTCAATTTTACACAATATTTCGTTAGCTAGAAATTGAAAATTTAATGCTTATTGTTGAAAAAATAGCAATCATTGGAAAAAAAAGTACAAAAAATAAAGTTAATCCTTTAAATGTTTTCGACTTTCTAAACTTGACTTACAAGCTCCATATTCCGCCTAGAAAACTTTTTAATATGTTTAAACGTGTGCTAAATTTTGTTAGATCGGTCGGATAGGTTTTGCATAATAATTTTGCAATCCAGCCTACTGGAAAAAAAATCGCAAATTTTTAAATTTATAGTAGGCCCTAAATAAGGCCTTCAGATAGTTGCAAATTTTTTACATATAAAGGAAGGCTTAAACTTTCAAACGCTTTTTGTAAAATTCAAATCGGTTCCCTAGGAGAGCCTAGAATTTTTTTTTTATTTTAAACATTTTTTAGGCTTATAAACAAATTGAATAACTTTACGAGCTTTAAACATATCAATTTCAAAATTTATATACTTAAAGAACATTAAAAGACGCTTCTTTAAAAAAAAGATACATTCGGCTTACTGGTTGCCGAGATATTGAAGGTCAAAGTTGGCATACATTTGCCGTGTAACCGTAAGTGATAGAGGGCTCGTTTTTAAACAAATACCCTCGTCTTGTCAAGTACTTTTTATATGAAAAGTTTTACGTAATGCGCATCATGGCAACATCCATAAAAAAGACAAATAAAAAACTCAATAAGACAATTTACCAATTTGCAATAAACGGTATTTGAAAATATGATATTTGAAATCCTTGTCGTCCGAGACATCGATTAAAAAAAAAGAGCAAAATTGGTTAACAAGAAGCCGAGATAATGCAATTTTTAGCGCGCGCTATGATTTTGAACTCGCCGATTCACATTTCGAGTGAATGTCCCCCACCACCACCTCTCATGCATTCCGAGCGACATTTTACGCGAAAACGGTTTTTTATTTGTCTTTTTTATGGATGTTGCCATGAAGCGCATTACGTAAAACTTTTCATATAAAAAGTACTTGACAAGACGAGGGTATTTGTTTAAAAACGAGCCCTCTATCACTTATGGTTACACGGCAAATGTATGCCAACTTTGACCTTCAATATCTCGGCAACCAGTAAGCCGAATGTATCATTTTTTTTAAAGAAGCGTCTTTTAATGTTCTTTAAGTGTATAAATTTTGAAATTGATATGTTTAAAGCTCGTAAAGTTATTCAATTTGTTTATAAGCCTAAAAAATGTTTAAAACTTTAAAAAAAATTTCTAGGCTCTCCTAGTGAACCGATTTGAATTTTACAAAAAGCGTTTGAAAGTTTGAGCCTTCCTTTATATGTAAAAAATTTGCAACTATCTGAGGGCCTTATTTAGGGCCTACTATAAATTTGAAAATTTGCGATTTTTTTCCAGTAGGCTGGATTGCAAAATTATTATGCAAAACCTATCCGACCGATCTTAACAAAATTTAGCACACGTTTTAAACATATTAAAAAGTTTTTCTAGGCGGAATATGGAGCTTGTAAGTCAAGTTTAGAAAGTCGAAAACATTTAAAGGATTAACTTTATTTTTTTGTACTTTTTTTCCAATTATTTACTATTTTTTCAACAATAAACATTAAATTTTCAATTTCTAGCTAACGAAATATTGTGTAAATAAGAGGTAGTAACTGTCTAGACGTAAGAAGCCTAAGAGGAGCTGATGGAGACACGGATCATTTTCTTGTAAAAGCGAAGATAAGGACAAGAATAGCGTCCAAAAACACACACAAGAATACACCAACACAATTATGGAATACCGAAGTTCTACGTAATAAGGAGACAGAACAGAAATTTCAAAAGGCTATAAAAATCGCTCTAGCACAGACAGAAGACTATAACAACATAGACTCAGCTTGGAAAAATATCAAAGTAGCTCTGACAAGCGTATCAGATGAAATACTAGGACACAAAAACAACAAAAAAATGGTTCGATGATGATTGCCTGAACTCCATATTAGCAAGAAATATGGCTAGAAGGAACATGCTACAAAACCCCTCGCACAACAACAATGAAATGTATAGACAAAGAAGAACGGAGACAAGAAAACTAATGAAAAGGAAGAAGAGAGAGTATCAGGAACAAATAGTCAGAGATATAGAAGAAAAAAGAAAGAACAAACAAGCGAGGCAGTTCTTTAAAGGAGTTTCAGATATCAAGACCGGGTACCAAGCAAGAACAGGAAACTTTCTTCAAAACGACCGTGGACAGCTTATCACTAATGACAAGGAAATCTTAAAAACCTGGAAGGAATACTTTTATCAACTATTGAATGACCAATCTAGCAGAAGTACATCAAACATAGAGGTACATACAGCTGAAATAGAAGACCAATACCCGACATACGAAGAAGTAATACAGGCAATTAAAAAACTCAAAAATAATAAGACACCAGGTAGCGATGGTATACCCGCAGAGTGCTTAAAACATGGAGGAGAAGCGTTGTACAGTTCGATATACAAGCTAATTCAAGACATTTGGCAAGAAGAAACAATGCCAGATGAATGGAAAGAAGGGGTTATTGTACCAATACACAAAAAAGGAAACAAAAAGCAATGTATTAACTACAGGGGAATAACACTCCTAAACACCACCTACAAAATCCTTGCAAACATCCTGCTAGAAAGAACCAAAACATACACAGAAGAAATCGTTGGAGATTATCAATGCGGATTTAGACCGGGCCGCTCTACAATTGACCAGATATTCACAATAAAACAGATAATGGAAAAATGCTGGGAGTTTGATCGTGAGCTTCATCAGATGTTCATAGATTTTAAACAAGCATTTGATAGAGTATGTAGGGACAGACTGTGGACAGCGATGCAGGAACTTGGCTTTCCAAAAAAACTAGTCCGGTTGATACGGATGTGTATGGAACGGTTACGATGTAAGGTGAGAGTTGGACAACAATACTCGGAGACATTTGAAATAAACAATGGACTAAAACAGGGAGATGCACTTTCACCACAACTCTTCAACTTAGCTCTGGAGCACATAATCAGAAGTGCAAGAATCGAAAAACCGAATACAGTATTTCATCGAGAAGGACCAAACTTACTACTGGCATTTGCAGACGATATAGATCTAATAGGAAACACGCGATTAAGGATGAAGGAGACTTTCGTAAGGTTTGAGAAGGAAGCAGAGAAGATGGGGCTCCAAATCAACGAAAATAAGACGAAATATATGTATATGAGCCGCAATAACCAAAGCAGAGACAGAATCGGTCAGAACATTACCATCGATGACTTTAACTTTGAGCGCGTTAGAGAATTCAAGTATCTTGGAACAACAATAACTGAAGACAATAACGGATCACAAGAAATAAACAACAGGATTCAGGCCGGCAACAGATGTATTTTTGCCCTCCAAAACCTTATAAAATCAAAACAACTAACACGAGGTACGAAGATACAGGTCTATAAAACAATCATACGACCCGTTGTGATGTATGGAAGCGAAACGTGGACGATGACAAAGGCAAATGAAGAGAGACTACGTGTTTGGGAAAGAAAAATCCTAAGGAAGATCTTTGGTCCGGTGCTTGATGAAGCATCAGGACAATATAGGATAAGAACTAATAAAGAGCTTGAAGAACTTTACCCAGACGCCAACATCATAAAAGAAATAAAGTCCAGAAGACTCCAATGGGCAGGACACCTCAGAAGACATTCTGACGAACGAACAGTAAGACTGGTGTGGGAGGAAGTCCCAACTGGAAGGAGACCACGCGGACGCCCTCGTCTCCGGTGGCGAGATAATATAGCAGGAGACCTAAGCACTATGGGCGTGGAGAATTGGATGGAGGTTGCTCAAGATAGAAAACAGTGGAGGCATGTTGTCGAGTCGGCTAAAACCCACGAAGGGTTGTAACGCCACGGAGTAAGTAAGTTAGTAAGTAAGAAATATTGTGTGAATTGA
>OU898284.1:83783850-83803861 GCA_918026665.1 Diabrotica balteata
ATCGCACAAGGATAGAAATTATATTCATTCATTAATTTTTAATAATACCCCTCTGGGGCTCAGTGGTAAAAGCGCCCACCTTTAAACCTAAATGTCGTGAGTTCGAATCTCACCTGGGTGGAAGTTTTCGTTTATTAAAAAAATTAATAAATAAAAACAATTTTTATCCTTGTGTGATCGGTACTCACCGGAGGGACCGCAGACGTTCGGATACAATTAGCGTCTCTTAGCAAAGACAATGACGTCGACTTTGCTAAGTATCAAGACAATTACTCTACACACACAAACACACACACACACACACACACACACACACACACACTACATTAATAAACTTGTCTTGATTGAGACTGGCTGAATGACAATTGTCCAAGCCAAAACCCACAAAAAAAAATTAATAAACGAAAATTTCTCCATACAGATGAGATTCGAACTCACGACCTTTAGGTTTAAAGGTAGGCGCTCTTACCACTGAGCCACAGAGGGGGTTACGTCACAAAATTAAATAGAAGAATATACGAAATTATTGTACAGTTTTGAAAACTTATATTCACATAGGTTACATAGGTACATCGTAATGTTAAATTATATTATTCACGTTTATTGTCAGATGCACTGTCGTCGTCACTAGAATAATTAAAATCAATCCTTAATTCTTTAGTAATTACATCTATGCGACATTCACTTTCCAACTACTTATCTTCAACATTGACATCATTTTCACACACCTTCTTCCAGTTATCTAGAGTAACCATAGCAAATTCCTATTCCATCAACAATTTTACGTCTTCTAACTTAAAATAAACGTTTGGTTTAGCAACTTCATTTTTTATTTGCGCCCAAATCATTTCTATAGGGTCTGGATGATATGATAAATGTTCCTCAGGCGAGGCCTATAGAAGAGTTTTGGGCTGTTTTAAGTTGAATGGTGTATAATAATGCTGGAAAGCCCAAAATGAAGATCAGCTAAAGCAAAGAATTTTGCAAAAATTTCGTGAGATAGATTTAGAAAGAGTCCAAAGGCTTATTGCACATGCGAGACCAAATTTACGTAGCATCGAAGATCACGGACCTCTTTCTGTTCTAAAAAAAATTCATTATAAAACTTAAGTATGTAAACTTAGTTTCCTGTACCTATTTAGTTAATAAAATAAACTTAATTTAAAATTAGAAAATACATATTTTTTTCCGAAAACTTTAGGGACATATTTTATTGTTAATTTTATTTTTATACTTACAGTATAAATAAAAAATCGCAAAATCCTAACAACTTTATAAAAAGAGTCCCAATGTATGGATATATGCTGGACATACCGTAAGGTTTCATGTTTTTTTTTTCTGTTCGCTTTTTGCCAGATCCCGCTCATCCCTCTCGAAGTCCCTGCTTACAGGTAATCTTCTTCTTCTTCAAGTTCCGCTCCTACCGGAGATTGGAAATCATTCTGGCAATAATAATTTCATTGGTTGCGAGCCTAAATAGTTCAATTACTGAATCCAAACTATTCCAGGAGATTGCGTAGCCACGAGATTTTACGTCTTCTCACGCTTCTTCTGCCTTTGATTTTACCCTGCATTGTATTCCTTAGTATTTCGAATGCTTCTAGGTTTCTAATGTTGGATTTTTTAAGTGTCCAAGCTTATATAAACCCTATATAAAAGGGTAGAGAAAATAATATAGCATCGAAGCATTCTTAACCGGAGCGAAATATTGATATCGCGATTAAAAAAAAGATTTCTCATTCTATTAAAAGTGCAACTTAAATGCGACATCTTATTTCTTTTGTCTGATCAGTATCTTGTGTGATCCATGCTCCAAGGTATTTGTACGAAGATATTTGTTCAATTACTGTATTATCTAGTAGTAGCTTAACTTTGATGTTTTGTTCTTTTGTAAATACCATGAACTTGGTTTTCTTCAAATTTATTTTTAGTCCATAATCGTTGAAATATATATTTAGTTGTTCAGCGAGGTGTTGCAGTTCTTGTAGTGTTCCTGCCAGAAGTACGGTGACGTCAGCATATCTAATGTTATTAAGTGGCTCACCGTTTATTAAAAGGCCTCGACTCAGCAGCTAATCGAATGCTACTGTATAAATTGAATAACAAGGGTGATAAAATACACCCTTGGTGGACCCCACGGCGAATCTGGATGTTCCCGGTCAATTCATTTTCAGTTTTCACTTTTGCTGTTTGGTTCCAATAGAGGTTACATATACTTCAAATAACTCTACTGTCTATGTTTTTATTTAATAAAATTTCTTTAAGCGACTATACTGCACTCTGTCAAATACCTTCTCAAAATCAATGAAACAGGCATATACTTCTGATTTATATCTAAGCATCTTTGCAAAAGAACACTTGTTGCAAACAGTGCATCTCATGTTTCCACTCCTTTCCTAAATCCCATTTGTGTATTACTTATGCATCCTTCTAATTTCTAATGTATTCTATTGTTAATTACTTTTAAAAACAATTTCAAGACATGACTCATTAAGGCTATGGTGCGATGTTCCTTGCACTTCTTTGCATTGGCTTTTTTGGGAGCAGTATGAATGTTGATTGGAGCCATTCTATAGGTATTATACCTGTTCTATATATGTTATGGAATAGATCCAAAAAAAGATCAATAGATTCAGTATTTACAATTTTGAGTAGATCGACAGGAACTTCATCAGGCTCAGGAGATTTACCTTCTTTAGCTTGTTTTATTGCATATTCAATTTTTTCTCGTGTAATGTCAGGCCCAGTATCATCCTTAAATTCTTTTGGTGATTCTGTTCTCTCTTTGTTTTAAAAAGTTGTGCTATATGTTGTGTCCATCTTTGCATTTTTTGGTTTATATCTGTTATAATTGCACCACTTTCATCTCTTTATTGCCTAGTTTGAAGTATTTTTTTTATTCGTGTTAGTTCTCTAATTCTTTTATGCATGTTAAAGAAGACATTTTTTCCCAATTTCTTCTAGTTCTTAGTAGTAGTATTTCTTCAGTCTTTCAGTCTTTATGTTTTCTTTTCTTTGGTTTTAAGTTTTTATTTGCTCTTTTAATTATTGCTACTTTTATATTTTCCCATTTTTCATCAATGTTCTAGCTACTTCTACGATCATGGGAAGTACAGAAACCAATTTAGATCTGATTTATAGATTTTAAAAGGGTATTTGATAAGGTGCAACATGGTAGGCTGTTTGAATATCTAGAAATAATTGGAATAGATGATGAAGATCTGAGACTTTTACAACATCTATATTGGAATCAAGAAGCTTCTGCTCTGGTAGACGGCAAAGAAACAGACAAAATTTGTATTGGAAGAGGTGTTAGATAGGGTTATGTGTTGTCCCCAACTTTATTTAACGTTTACTCAGAAATAATTTTTAACAAAGCCTTGGAAGGGCAATGAGGAGTTCGAATCGGGGGAGAAACTATTAATAACATTAGATATGCAGATGACACCGCAATCATGGCTGAAAGTATCGAAGATATTTGATTACTTATAGATCGAGTCACTAGGGAATGCTCTAATAACGGACTAAGCATAAATACAACAATGACAAAGTTACTTGTGGTTTGAAAACAAGACCTCGGCGCTATATAACTAATTGTTAATAATGAACCGATAACAAAAGTTAACCATTTTAAATATCTAGCATGTTGGATAAACCAGACACTAAATCCTGATAAAGAAATTAAAACTAGAATAGAAATTGCAAGAGAAACTTAGATCTATTTTGAGCAATTCTAAGCTAAACTTACAGCTGAGTATTAAGTTTCTAAAATGTTATGTGTATCCTGTATTACTGTATGGATTTAAAACCTGGATTATAAAGTTTAACATGATGAACAAATTAAAAGCCTTTGAGATCATGGGTTCAACGCATTTCAAACAGAGAAGTCTTGAACAGAGTAGGTCAAGGTGAAGATGAAATTAATAAGGATGATAAAAAAAGAGAAAACTCGAAATATTTGGGGCTAGTGTTGCCCAAATGCAAGAACAAGACGAGACTTAGACAGTCTTGGTCTTGGTCTTGCACCAATATACCTGGTCTTGGTCTTGGTCTTGGTATTGCGCTCCCAGTCTTGGTCCTGGTATTGGTCTTGCAGCAAGAGTCTTGCAAGTCTCCCTATTGCTATTGCTATTTATTAAACGTGACTTTAGATCTTGAACAACGTTACACAGTAGGTATATTTTAAGCTTGAATTAACATAGCCATAAAAAGACCAACCAAATTAATGAATGTCCAAAGAACTGACACTGGGTGGGGTTTACACTCGTTACTTTTAATATATCGGTATTTTGTTTACACTGTAATCGGCATTATCTCTTTGTTTGTTTATCTCGTTACTTTTGAATATTAGCCGCATTCTTTCAGCAAATTTTGAATGGTATCATCGCATGATGAAAAAAGATGTTTAGTCTTAGCCGAGAGTGTCCAGTTTTAAATATCTTGGTTGCCATATTACTGAACAATTAGATCCAGATCAAGAGATAAAATATAGAATCGAGATAGCCCGCACGACATTTTTAAAAATGAGGTCATTCTTCTGTAATGATAACTTGAAACATCAACTTCGAAAGCGTATCGTTAAATGCTACATTTGGTCAGTCCTCTTATACGGTGTCGAAGCATGGACATTAAAAATATCCACCATTAATCGTCTGGAGGCCTTTAAAATGTGGCTGCACAGACGTATACTAAAAATTCCATGGACGGCTATGCTGACAAATGTGGCAGTCCTTGAGAGAGCAAATGCTGCTCGCGAGCTGCTTGATAACATCAAATGTAGAAAGATGGCCTATTTTGGACACGTAGTAAGGGGAGACCGATATAATATTCTTCAACTTATTATGATGGGTAAAATCGAAGGACGCAGAGGAATTGGTAGAAAGCAGGCCTCTTGGTTGAAGAATATCAGAGAGTGGACAGGAATAAAGAAAGCTGAGCAACTCTTTAGAATAGCTCGAGACAGAGACAGTTTCGCCATGTTAATCGCCAACGTCAAGGGGACTTGATAGGGCACGTTAAGAAGAAGAAGTCTTAGCCGATAAGATTTGTGGTATTTAAATTCCTCGTTACTAAATTATAAGGAAAAAAAATATGCTAACCTAATTATATTTTTTATCAGCTAAGGTGATACATTTTTACAAAAGTTTCGATACAATATTACTGTCGGCTTCGCAAAGCAAAGATATTATTTTATTATTAGAAGGGGCTATTCTCAAAATCTGGACAATTAATTTCAGAGTGAAGAAGTAGTGTGCTGGGAAAGAATGTACAAAATATTTTATTTTTAGATTGTAATTATGACCTCTGAGTACATGTCAAATTTTTAAGTGTTCTTGTAATGAATATTTTGATTCGCTATGTATGTTTATGGTATTTTTCGTAATGCACAAGTCAAATTTTCCAAATTTGTGGTAATACTTCTTTGCGTCTCATAGAGTCTCTAAGCATAAACCCGAACTATTATACTCCTTCAAACCACACTCAGTCCTAACTGCAAGACGCAAGAGTCTCGCAGGCTTAGTCTTGTTCTTGCTCAAGTCTTGCACGGTTAGTCTTGGTCTTGGTCTTGCAAAAATTAGGCAGTCTTGGTCTTGGTCTCGGTCTTGCAAAAACGCAAGAACAAGACCAAGACTGCAAGACCAAGACCGATTTTGGGCAACACTATATGGGGCATATATTGAGAGGAAGCAGATACAGGATAATTCAGTCGATACTCAACGAAAAGATCAACGGAAGAATAGGAATTGGTAGAAAGGGCTCCAAAACCGTCGTCAATGGACTGGTTTATCAGCAGATAAATTATTACATGCCGCGCAAGATTGCGAACGATATCGGCAAATTGTCATGGGAACTACCCACGCCTAAAACTTGGGCACGGTACTCAAATAGTAAAGAGAGAAGAAGAAGTTATAGCTACTTTTATTTAGTTCTTGGGCATTACGTAGATTTTCAGCAAGAGTTTTTACAGTTTCTTCCTTTGTTTATGGTTCCCTTAATATCTTAATATCAACTCTACTTTGTGTGGGTTTTTTAACCAGTTTAAATTTGGTTCGTAATGTAACTACTATGGGGTTATGGTCTGAACCGATGTTTTCTCCAGGGTAAGTTTTGGCAGACAGTATAGAATTACAAAATCTTTGTCTAATGTGGACAAAGTCAATTTGATTTCGGATTATTCTATCCGTTGTATCACCGGGAAATTTTCATGTATACAATCTTGTTTTTGGTAGCTTAAAACGTGTATTTCAATGCATTTTTCAGGGTGAAATTGAAGGAAAAAAACCCCTAGGATGAAGAAAAATATCCTGGCTTGCTAACCTGAGGGCATGATATAGAAAGACCTCAACACAGCTATTTCGTATAGCAATCAACAAAATCATAATAGCCAGAATAATCGCCAACGTTCGGAATGGAGAGGCAGCCTAAGAAGAAGAAGAAGAAGAAAAGTGTATTAGCTATTACAAATTCCATCTGGCAAAATTGTATCAAACGGTCACCACGTTCATTTCTATTTCCTAGACCATATTCCCCCACATATCCATACACTCTTCCCTGGCAAACTTTGGCATTGAAGTTGCTCATTGCTATTGTAGTGTGATGTTTCTTCATTAATTTTATGACATTCCAAATCATGGTAAAAATACGTCGGTATTGTCGTCATCTTTATTTGCCGTAGGAGCATAAACTTGAATAAAATTTACTATACCTTTTTTAGACTGGAGTTCTATTGATAAGATCCTATCAAAATAAGGAGTAAAACTTGTTACAGAGTAATTGACCTTTTTTGCAACTAAGATAACAACACCATAGCGATGATTGACCTCGTTGTTACCTGAATAATACATGGTTCCATTATTTGTAATTTAGATATAAAGTTCCATGATATAATGATAGAAACGAAGATTTAACAAAATTTTAAACGTACATTTGGCTTCATTTAGAGATGGTTCTCCAATGAAGACAAACAAAACACTCACTAGTGTTTTGTTTGTCTTTATTGGAGAACCATCTCTAAATGAAGCCAAATGTACGTTTAAAATTTTGTTAAATCTTCGTTTTTGCGAATATTATTTTTTGCAAAGTTTTTGTGTCCTTTGTTTCTGTTTTCTGTTTTTTTAAGTTAGTTCTACATAATGAGTAAACTTAAGTACATATTATATATAATATATATAATATAATATATATATATATTATATCTTTAATACTACATATGAGTTGAAGATGAAGAAACCGATGAAGCTTTAGAAGTATAAAGCGAAACGTCTTCTATAAACTTATAAAGTAGTTGACTTCTGTTTTATATTTTGCCAACCTGAATGACCGATTCATCACTTCAATCACTTTCAACAAAGTTCTTAGAGCAAACACGAGCAAATTTAACATTAAAATTATCCTGGCGTTTACACAAATATTTCCAAACAGCTTACATTTCCTTGTCTTTTGGAAAGCTATAAAATGCTGTACCGGGTACAAAACTCTTGCACATATTGTCAACGGCACAACCATACACTGCACACCTCATATCGGGAACAATTTAAAGTCTTGTAACACTTTTAAAATATTATTTTATTAAATATTGGCTATGAACCGTAAATGTACATAAACGTCAAAACACAATATGGCGAAATTTAGCACAAGTTGACGTCACAAAAGTCATGCATAAGTCACGCCCACATGCGCGGTATCTTATCTGTTTGTATTTGTATCATGATAAAGTTCCATTATTTGTAATAGGTAATCTTAAGGTACTAATTAAAAAATTAATATTATTCAGTACACAATCTACATTTAAAATATTGCTCATCTTTTATAATTTATCATATACAATCATATGTTTTTTTGCTATGTAGACAAAGTATTAGTTACTAAATAGATGTATTGTATTATCTGTTAGTACTTCAGATGTCACTTGCGGTCTCTATTGTGTTCTACTTAATTATATTTCCCGTCTGTAAATATTAATCGCTATTTGACTTTTAAGAGCAGATCTTAGATATGAGACAACGTTTAATAGTGTCTCCTTTGTCTCTTTTAAGAAACAATGATTCACACAATATTCTTTGGTCATTAATCTCAATAACGACGTACGGTACCTATAATTAAAAGCTACTAAGGAAATGAAAGGAAATATATTGCCTCTTGTGGGTGAATGCCATTTTTGTTTGCAATAAAACCGATGTTACAAAGAAGAGAAATGTATTTGTCTTAAACTAGCCATTTTTTTTTTTAAATTTTAATTTAATTATTATTAATTTTTAATTTAATTTAAGGGCATGGCAAATAATAGTTACTTATTCAAATTTTTAAGCTTTTACCGAATAAGTATGTTATTTATAACAAAATTGACAAAGGCAGTACATTAAGAAGAAAATTTAAGATTTTGATATTAAATTATTTTAACTAAGCAATATATTAAATCAACTTAATTCTATTAAACAGAATTTTTTTTTATTCAAACATACAGAACCCACATCAACCACCAAGGGTTATTAGTGGTGGGATATACACAGTAGTACAGTTTGATAAATTAAAGTTTATTATAAATGTTTATGTCTTTAAGAAACTGCAATAAAT
Source organism: Diabrotica balteata (assembly GCA_918026665.1). Taxonomy (NCBI): domain Eukaryota; kingdom Metazoa; phylum Arthropoda; class Insecta; order Coleoptera; family Chrysomelidae; genus Diabrotica; species Diabrotica balteata. The sequence goes on from OU898284.1 coordinate 83,792,425, forward strand.
GCGAGATATTTGTCGTAAGCGCACTTCTCAGGTTTCCACTAATTCCTCGGCATGTTCTCTGAGGTTGGAACTGCGGACAGTCGACTATCAGATGCTTCACGGTGAGTTGAGTAGAGCAGTAGGTACAAATCGGAGCTGGTTCTTTATTTAGAAGGTGTTGGTGTGTTAGTATTGTGTGGCCGATTCGAAGACGATTTACGATTACTTGATCTCTTCTTTTTCCTTGTTGTGGTAGGCTGGCGTCTACTCGAGGCTTTATTGTTTTCAACTTAGAGTCTGTTGCGTCCCAGGTTGCTTGCCATAAATTTATTATATGATTCATGGACTGTCGTTTATGGTCGGTGTGGGGATATTTAGTAATTTCTGGAACATTTTCATTTCTGATGGATTTTAATGCCAATTGATCAACTTCCTCGTTGCCGTTAATGCCAATGTGTGAAGGTATCCAGATAAATGTAACCTTTTTATTTATATGGTGTAGTGCATTAAGTTCATTTCTTATATTTTGTGCAATAGGATGGCTAGGGAAAAGTTGATTAATTCCATGAATTGCGCTGAGTGAATCTGTGATGATTAAAATATTATTTTCAGTCGTTGAAGAGGAGTTTTTGATAGCTTCTAATATCGCTGTGGTTTCCCGGTGTAAATGCTGTAGTGCTGTGGAATTCTAATGGCATATTTGTAATTTTTATTTGTGAAGGCTGCGGCATGGCCATTTTTAGTTTTTGATGCATCTGTGTATATTATGTGGTGATTTGGTTACTTCTCTATAATTTCTTTGAATGCATTAATGATACTGTGTTAAAGTTAAATCGGTGATAGGTAAGGGGGTAATCCATGGAGGGAAGTCTAATTTTGTGGTTATGGATAATTTGAATTCATTGCAATTGAATCCTTTTTGATTGATTCTTTCCCTAAAGGGTTTGTCTTTATATTGTTTGTTTCTATACAAATTGGATGTAGGTGCGTTAATAATCTCAGAATATAATGGGTGCTTTTTATTGGAAGATATTCTTGCTGCATAATTTAAACTAAGTAGATGTCGTCTTAGATGTAGAGGGGGTTCTCTTGCTATTACTTGTAAGCTGCTTACAGGACTGGTTCTGAAGGCACCGACGGCTAATCTTAGAGCTGTTGTTTGAATTGTGTTAAGGTTTTTTAGGAACGTTTTATTTGCTGTATCGTAGCATATTGCACCGTAGTCCAGTTTACTGCGAATAATTGATTTGTAGAGGTTAAGCAGAATACTAGAATCAGCTCCCCATATATTACTGGATAGAATTTTCAGCAAGTTTATTCTATTTTGACAAGTTAGTTGTAAAGTCGTAATGTGTGTTTTCCAGTTTAATTTGTAATCAAACGTTAGGCCCAAAAAATTCGATTCCTCTGAATGAGATATATTTTGACCGTTAAATATTAACGAAACAGGAATGGTATTCTTGCGTTTGCTGAATACTGTGTAATGTGTCTTATTAGTTGAAAAGAGGAAGCCTGTTTTGGAAGACCATTCTTCGATTTTGTATAGAAGGTTCTGTAGTATTTTAGCCCCAGATGTAATATTTTGCATTTAATATAGACAACTAAATCATCAGCGTACAAGTTTGCTTTTATAGGAGGCTTAATTGTATTTATTACATCATTAAATGCAATTAAAAATAAAGTTGGGCTTAAAATAGAACCTTGTGGAACACCGTTGTCGAGTATTCTAGTGGTAGAGGTGTATCCATTTACTCTTACTTGTATTTCTCTTTTATTCAAAAAGTTTTTTATAAACGCAAGCATATGTCCTTGAACTCCCCATTTATCAAGTTTATTTAACATGAGGTATCTCCATGTTGTGTCGAAAGCTTTATTCACATCAAAAAGACTGCTATAACTTTCTGATCTAGTAAGAATGTATCATAAATGGTTGACTCAAGTGCCACTAAGTTGTCGTTAGCAGATCTTCCTCGTCGAAAACCACTTTGGACTGTGGTCAGGAGATTTTCATTTTCTAGATACCATGTAAGCTTGTAATTTAAAATCTTCTCGAGAAGTTTACACATGCTACAGGTGAAGGAAATAGGACGGTAAGATGTGGGACAATCTTTTGGATTGTGTTGTTTATAAACTGGGATTATAATAGCTTTGGTCCAAGTATCAGGAAAGTAATGATTTAAAAAGATGTGATTAAATATGTCAAAAAGTATCTTTTTGCCTTTTTGGGGTAGATTTTTTAAAAATATTAATGGAATATCATCAGGACCTGGGGATGTGGTTTTTAAGTTTAAAAGAAAAAAATCTAATTCTTGCAGTTATGGGTGCATTAATGGAAGAGATCTGGTTGCGAATTTTGATGTCTACAGATTCTGTGGTAACCTTGTGTGTAGAAAAGATCGGATCTAGTACAAAATCGCTAGAGTTTTTTTGAAATACGTCTACTAAAATTTCAAAATTTCATTTCTTAACTTTTATTAGGTTTTCCTCTGTTTTGTGTCTCTTAAAAACGTTAAAGGCGTGCTTGCTAGCAGCCAAGGCCCGCGAGATTTCTTGATTCCACCAAGGTACCGGTTGCCTTTTACACGGTTTAGTTTTTCCTACAGATGTAGATGCATAATTTAAGATAATGTTGTTAAAGTCCGTGACGGTTTTGTGAATGTCATTTGTTATCTCATAATTTTCCATCTCGTCTTCCAAGTCTTTCTGAAAAAGTTCCCAGTTTACTGATTTTATTTTCCATCTTTGATATATATTCGGATTAAGAGGTTGGCTTGTCTCAATTGAGATAAGTAAGGGAAAGTGGTGACTGTCGTGCAGAGTTTTTGCTGTGTTCCATTGAAACATGTGTGCTGGTGATGGGTTACACAGAGTCAGGTCAATTGCAGAGAATGATCCGTTATATGAATGGAATATTGTTGGCTTTCCAGTGTTTAATAAGATTAAATTTGATTTATTTATCAGACTGTGTAGAAGGTTGCTACATTTATCGATTTTTTGGCTACCCCACGCTGGGTGACTGGCAGTTAAAATCGCCTAGAATTACTTTGGGATGGGGTAATTTTTCTATGAGTGCTATTAGATCATTTATGTCGTCTTGGTTAGGATGCAGTAATATATTTCAAACATTGATGTTTTTACTGTAGGTAATTGAAACAGCCACAGCTTCCAGGTTTGTAGTAAGTGGAACGATTTTTGCTTCAGTGTCATTTCGAATGAAAGTAGCTACTCTACCACTAGCATGCATTCCATTTCTGTTCTTCAGAAATGGCACATAATTTCTAAGTGTTACAGAATTGTTTTTAAAGTGAGATTCTTCCAGATAAATTATAATGAGGGAGAAATCGTTTTCGTCACTACTAGTCACTACTAGTGTGACTAGTCACTAGTAGTGACAGTGACAGTGTCGTGAATAGTGAACAGTGTAGTAGTGTCTGGGGGCTCGGGAGACTGAGACCTCGGAAGCCCTGAGGAAGGCATCAGAGAGGATGCCGAAAGCTTGGCAAAATGGACAACGACGCGGTTCAACCCGGAAGACTGGTGAGTTTGATATTAATTTTAGTAATAATATTAATCTTAGCTCTAGGTTTTATATATATATATATATATATATATATATATAATATATATATATATATATATATTCAAACATACCATTGAGAATAATAGAAGTAAAAATGTATTGAGAAAAAGACTAAGAATGGGGACAAGGCAGATATTAAAGACTAAAGATAGAAATAGTCATCTTACAACCAACAAAGGTTAAACCCTTAAATATATATATATATATATATATATATATATATATTATATATATATATATATATATATATATATATATATATATATATATACTTCTAGCGGTTAATGTGGGCTCCGTACTAAAACGGTATTATACTAACTCCAGGAGAATATACGCCGTGTATATTATTATCTGAGTAGCGCTTTATGTAGACTCCGACCAACACGTCGGATCAAGTGGACTCCGTAACTGGATAAAACATTTTTGGGATCCGTATACAGCTTTTAGCGTACACAACTAAGCTCCTGCGATGTTGCCAGTAGTTGTATTAGTCGTAGATTTTCAAATTTTAGAGCAGGTACATTTTAGAACTTAAAATTTATTTAAATATCCACCAGGTTAGTCATCGAGGAATTCCAAGAATATTTGGCTACTGTTTTTAAATATATTATAATATAAATTGTTAATATAATTTTATTTTATTTTTATGTTTAATAAGCACTTTGATAATTTAAATTACTTACTCTAATTATTTTCAAACTTTAGTATCCATTATAAACTTATTAATGCTAATATATAGCATTATTTTATAGCATTCTAATAGTTTAGCTATGGATTAAATCCGAATACCGTTTTGATATTACTTTACTTTCTCGGAGACATTATATTGTAACACAAGGATCTTATTAAATTACCAAAACCTTCCTTTCATATTTTATTCACTTATAAGGGGCAGCACTAACATCAGTAAGATAATAAGGCGTACTGCATGGAATTGGTAACATGGCGACGTATGACCCTACATAGGTAAAATGGTCCTGAGACGAAGTAACTTAAACATCATAATTTGTAACCACATATAATGTAAACCAAATGTAAATTTATATCATTTAAAGGGTTTTGACCCATATATTTTGGTGGCTTATAGCATGTATACCTCGTTTGCACTGATGATGGATTTAACAATCCGAAAACTTTTTGCAATATTTTTGTGATAGCCCGTTTGGGCATTTTATTATATACCTTTTATAACGGATTTTAAATAAATTTACCTATTTGCTCACGACTATCCAGCTCGATATCACACAGCACACTGTCGGAAAAATACTGAAGCGGTCAAGTAGTCGCGCTAAGTAAGCTAGGACGTATGTCACTGTAAAAATCTGTTGAAGCTTGTATGACACCGCATCACCAGTTACAGGTTAAGGTGGGGAGAGTGTGTGGTTTCTGAGAGCTCTCTGGGTTTGACAGACCCAGATTATAGTAGGGATATAAAAACAAAATGCAAGGTATTTTGACAGTTATCAATTAATGATAAATACTTAAAATAGAAAAGGACCTTATATATTGATTATTAAAGAAATAAATAAATATATTATTCATGTTATTTTTGGAATCACCTATTTGTGCCCAATCACTAGTTTCCAAATGCAGTTTAGAGATATAATAACGTTGACACAAATTAATTATTTGTTATGTTTGGTTTAATATATTCCACAATAATCTAAATAAAATATGTATTCCTGAAAATCTACTAAAAAAATCAAATTATGGTGATCTACTGCAAGCAGCACAATTATATTCTTTTAGCTAATATCCTAATACCTATTACTATTTTACTCGCATGTCAGAGGTTTGCGCCGGCGGTAAGTTATAAAATAACAAAATCCCTAGGATATTGTAGCAAATAACACAATATATATTTTGTTTTGTTTCTCTGTTTTTTATTTTATTATAAAATTATGTGAAAGTCTTTTCAAGACAGAGAGGGCGAGAGAGAAATACTTCTATTACCTGATTACTGGGGGTAAACGATCCCAATCGTAAAAGAAGGTATCGCTGTTAGCGAAATTCGATAAGTCTGAGAACGATAAATCGGTGGGAAAGAATGACATTCTAGTTTATGTCGAATGCTGCTACTGTTGGTTCCCTCGGGGGTGACGGAAAATATTTTGTGGATTTTGAAATTGTATACGAGATAAAAAAAATGGAAAAACTATTTAAAATGTAACAAAAAAACACTGAAAACTTTGTTTTCAAATTCCACAAAATTTATTTAACTTATCACTACAGCTTTTTCGGCTGATTGCCTTTCTAAGTGATCTATTTTTGGCTGGTTTACAATTTATAGTCTCTAATGAAATAGGTTGAGGAGGGGAGAACTGTTTGTCTCAAGTTGGTCATTCAGAATTATATCTGTGTTTTTTAATTTGTTGATTTTCATAGATTCTAACAAGGATAGCTTAAGGCCTTTATTTTAAATCTGAATAATTTTAAATTCGTCATAATTAATTTTTTATTAATTGTTTGTTCGTTGTATCCGTTGTTTACTGCTATTTGCTTGATGATATTTAATTCTGTCTCAAAGTTGTATTTTGACATCGGAATTTCTGTTAATCTATGTAACATACTATGATAGGCTGCCAGTTTATGTTATGTTGGTTGGGATGATGAATAGTGTATAGTCGTGTCAGTATGGGTAGGTTTATGAAATATAGAGAAGTCATGTTTGTTTTTAAGTCTGATAATTTTTAAATCTAAAAAGTTTATGGATTGATTTTGTTCTGTTTCTATTGTAAATTCAATATGACTATGAAGTGAATTAATATACGATAAAAATTGATCGAGTTGCCTGTTAGTTCCTGTGAAACATACCAGTACGTCATCTACGTATCTCCACCAATATAAAAACTGTTTAAATACGGGATGTTTTGAAATCTTTGTCTCTAGATGATCCATAAAAATATCTGATAGCAATGGGCTTAGAGGATTGCCCATTATAAGTCCTGCACTGTTATTTGTATATGTTACGGCCAATAATGTAAATTGGACATTGACGTTAAAGACCGGGCATTATCGTGAATGTCCATTTTCCCTGGTTATTAACGACAATGCCCGGCCATTAACGACAATGACCATAGCTATTGGCCAATGTTGTAAAAAATATATCTTAAAATTAGAGTTTTCATCAATAACCGGTCAATAACGACAGTGGCCAGAAGCAAATGGCCAATGTTGATAAATAAATAAAATTATTCATGATGTATTATTTTTTATTTAAAACAACTTTTGAAGACTAATCATTTTTATTTTGACAAGATAGTGAACCATGACATTTTGAGTTACAAATTTTATTGTTTGCACGACATGCACACTTATTATTTTTGCAACCACCTTTGCATTGGCAACGCTTGTAACCTTGGTTGCCTAATATGCTATTTTCTGCTGCAGCTTGTCTGAGAGTTATTTCCTTCTCTTTTATTGAATCAGTTATATTTTCCAATAAAACTAATTTTTCGCTACATGGATTAAACTCAGACCTTACGAACTTTTGTTTTAATACACCATTTTTCGTGCCTAAAATAATAAACATGTTGATATACATAAATTAAATTCAAATAAATTGGGAACTTACAAAGCTTATAGAGACTATCTTCTACATTGGTAACCACAGCTAAAATATTACGAGAGAACCGCGAGCTCTATCTACATCTGGAATTGGTACACGGACTGTTGTGCCCACTTCTACATCTTGATATTTTATCACTTGAAAACTTAATCATTTTTGCAGCTTGTTTCTCCAACGATTCTCTACATCGCTTACGTTCGTTAATAATATTTTCTTGTTGTTCACAGTTAAAGCAGATGCCAACCGTGTTAACTTTTTCCCCAAGCGGTAATAATATGGAGCACTGGTTACAAATAATTCTGTCTTCGTAAACTACAACACGAGTTAAACAAAGCATTGAAAATTAAAAAATTATTATTTTATAAATATCATCATCATCATCATCATCCAGCCTCTATTTATCACGTCCACTGCTGGACATAGGCCTCCCTTAAACTCCTCCATTCCTCACGATTTTGTGCTCTTTGTTGCCAATTTTTAGTGATACGCCTGATGTCGTCGGCCCAACGTGTAGGTGGTCTTCCTCTACTGCGTTTGTCTGCTCTTGGCCTCCAATTTGTAATTTTGCTCGTCCATCGTGAATCGTGCATTCTCGCTACATGGCCTGCCCAGTTCCATTTTAGTTCCGCTATGCGTTCCACAACATCAGTAATACTCGTCCTTCTTCGCAGATCTTCGTTTCTTATTCGGTCCCTCAACGTCACTCCCAGCATAGACCGTTCCATTCGTCTCTGTGCCACTCTCAGTTTCGAAGCCGTGATCTTGGTTAAAGTCATAGTTTCCGCCCCATAAGTCATGACCGGTAATACGCATTGGTCAAACACTTTTCTTTTGAGGCTGATTGGTATGTTGGCCCTAAGTGTGTCTCTCAGTTTTCCAAAGGCTGCCCATGTTAAACTAATTCGTCTTTGGATCTCACATGTTTGGTTATCCCTGCTGATTAATGATGAGATGGTTAAAGCTTTTCGCCGTCTATCGTTACTCCTCTGTGGTCCCACTTGATCATCTTAAAGGTATATTCTAATGCCGTTATGAATAATTTCGGTGACAATGTATCTCCTTGCCTTATCCACGATTTTATTTGTATTGGTCGGGTTTTATTGTCTATTTAACAGTCACAGTGGCATTTTTGTAAATATTGTAAATAAGTTCACTATACCTATGGTCAATCCTGCTGTCATTCATTGCTTCTATAAGGCTGTCTATTTCGATCGTGTCGAACGCTTTATGAAAATCTATGAAAGTGAGGACAAGAGGTTTGTTGTATTCTATAGATTTTTCAATGAGTGTCTTTACTGTATGGAGGTGATCATTGGTACCATAATTTGAGCGGAATCCTGCCTGCTCTCTCAGTTGGTAGAAATCTAATTTTTTCTTCAATCTTGATGTCACTAACCTAGTGAAGAGCTTGTATATGTGGTTCAACAGGCTAACAGGTCTATAATTTTCTAGGTCCGTTCTATCTAACATAGGAATGTTAAAGGCATGGATGGATTTTCATCCATCCATGCCCCTAACATTCCTTTTATATCCCTGTTTGCTCGCTCAACTGACCCCTGACTTTGGCTGTATCTGGGTTTTCCGTGAACAATTTTTACTTTCGGCCACATAGTGTGTAATTTGGTTAAAACTGAGTTAACGAATTCTCGCCCATTATCGGAATGTAAAATAAGAGGTGCACCAAACGTTGTGTAAATTTCCAACAAGTTTAGTGCAATTTCTTCAGCCTTTTTCGTTTTTAAAGGTTTCAAGATTACGAATTTCGTAAGATGGTCTTGGTATACCATTATAAATCTAAAATCATTATAATTTTGTGACTGCATGTCAATCAAATCGATTTGAGCGCGTGAATTAAATTTTGAATGCAAAATTGGCTTCGAAACTAAACCTTTTCTTGGGTTACTACTCTTTTTCTGACACTGCACACAAAGTCGTAGATAAACCATTATTGTTTCCTTAGTGACATTACAATAAAGTTTATTTATTTCGGAAACCATACGATTGCGTCCACCATGCCCAATTGCTAAGTGCGCATTATGAATTATATCAAATAATTCATCAGTTGTAGCGTAATATAATACTTTAGACTGAGCGTTTTCGTCAACTGGCATAATCAGTCGCTCTTTACCACTTATTGTAATTACATCATATTTACAAACCATTCTATAGTGCTTTGTTGATTTTTTAGCACCCGGTGTTCTTAAAACATTTTTCGCTTCTTTAATTTCACTTATTCGGCTATTATATTCATCACAGTTTAAAAATGATTTATTGTCGACACGTTTTGACCTAGCTATTGAGTTTATATGATTATTAAAACGAATACGCACATCGTTGATATCCATGATAACACTTTTTACTTAAATTTACTACGAGTAGACGAGTACCTAATTTCAGCACGAGAACAGAAATGAAGTAAACAATATACATAACCTAGCTTTTACTTAAAATTTCAATATTGACCGATTAACAACGGGCAATGTCGACATTGGCCGGACAATGATAGAAATGGTATAATGAATTTAAAATGATCATCAATGTCCAGTTTCTACTGACAATAACGTTAATATCCGGCCATTGTCGACAATGACCAATTCAACAGGCCATTGTCGTTATTGACCGGCCAATAACGTTATTGACCGGATTTACGTTATTGTCCGTAACATATAATATTTGATTATTAAATTCAAAGTAGTCCTGGTTTATGTAAACTTCAAGAAGATGTAAAATTTCAGATGTAATTATTGGATTTGTAATATTTTGGTCTAAAAGGTTTTTTACTAGAATAAAAGTTTCTGTAGGAGGGATACTAGGAAAAAGATTTTTTACGTCAACTGAAATTAATCTGGAGTTGTTAGGTAATTGAAAGTGTTGTATTTTTTATGGTAAATTTAGGTGAAAATTTAGTGTGTTTTAAAATAATCTCTAACAGTTGTTTTGAAAGTTTATATGACGGAGCTGTATAAAAAGAAACTACAGATCTTATTGGGTGATCCGGTTTGTGTAGTTTAATGAAAGAGTATAATTTAGGAGGCTGTGGGTTCATGATATTGAGGTATTTCTGTTCTATTGATTACTATGATTTTGAATTTCTAAGCTAGTTAATTTGTTTTGATATTTTTGTCGGATTTTGTGTACTTTCAATATTTTGATTATTTAAGAATTTCTATTGTTTTGTTATTATATTCTATTTTATCTATAGCAATAGTAGTGTTACCTTTGTCTGCTTTTGTAAACACTATGTTCTTTTCTATTGATTTATTTTTAATTCAAATGGCTGTTTTATTCTCTTTGTAACAGGAATTTTTAGTTTCACTACACACATCTGTAATAGATTTGGCAATTATACTTTTTTCAATATTGTTAGCAGTTTTGTTTAACGCTACTTGACATTCTACATCTAAATATTCTAAAGTTCTTTCATTATTATGTTGGGTAAATTGTGTTTAAATCCTTTCTTTAAAAGTTGTATTTCGCTATTACTAAATTTAGTATCTGTTAAATTTATAAATCTATTGAAAAAAGTATGGTTCGAAAAACAGTACTTCGTCGATTACATATCGAAATATCACTAATAGCAAATAAAGAAAGGAATAACACCAGCTTTCCGAACAAATAACAACCTAGGCAAATATATCAAAAACAACAAGAGCCAAACACTTACACAGTGGTGTGTACAAACTTAAATGTGGCGACTGCCCAAAAACTTACATCGGTCCAACTGGTAGAAACTTTAATAAAGGAATAGCAGAACTTAAAAGGGCTTTTAATAATAGAAAAACAGATTCTACATACGCACTTCACCTTCTAGATCACAATCATTCTTTTAATGACGAATGGCTTCAAATTAAAGGCCTCAAGCTATCATTGTTAGAATCTGTGGAAACCAACAAAATAAAAAACACAGATATAATTCTGAATGACCAACTTGAGACAAACAGTTCTCCCCTCCTTAACTTATTTCATTAGAGACTATAAAATGTAAAATAGCAATACAACATCATCTATTTAAAATGTTGTTCATATAGACTAGTAAGCGCCAGAAAGATACAAAAAATGATAAAAATTTGGCTCTAGATGCAATCGAGAAAAAAATATTATGTGATATTTCTGAACAGTTCCACAGTTTATTACGATAGTGATAAACTTTAAGAACATTTTTAAACGTCTTGAGAACAATTATATCAATAAAAAATTAACATTAACTGCTTTTAAGATTAACGTTGACTGGTAATATGAGTGCGATATACAAGCTGTGAACGAGTTTTTATCATTAATTATTAGTTTTAACAGAAACTACATTTAATCCA
>OU898284.1:83804361-83824755 GCA_918026665.1 Diabrotica balteata
AAAAGTAGTTTGAATCTTCGATTTCGGTCGATAATAAAATTTTATTACGGGAATGTGCCCTATTAATGTTTAAAACGTGCCTTGTGCGTATAAACCCTGGAACTTGGTCGATAAAAATTAATTTATTATAGGTTACTCATCTTAAGCATAGTAATCACTTTCCTTTAGTTTTAAGTAAATGTGCCTATGTATTGATAACATTTCTTTTTATTCAGTTGTGTCTGATTTTTCTGACTGTTTCGGGTTTAAAAATACTTATTTAATAATAATTATGTCGAAAAGAAGCAAATACATGTGTGAGCTAGCAAAACTTATGGAAAACCAAACAAATAGTGTAATGTCTAGCGTGGAATTTGATTCAAATATTACCAATGTTGAGGTAAGTCGGAAATTTTTTATTAAAAAATAACTATATGTTGTTTACTGATTATTTTTTCGTGGTTTTCGGCCAGATTGAAGAATTAACACAAAACTCTCTTTTTTTTTACGACGTTTCAATTTATTTTGTTACTAAATCTTAAAAAAAAAAATAAAGAAAATAGAAGAAAATAGAGTTTTTGTGGTATTTCTTTAATCTGGCCGAAAATCACGAAAAAATAATCAGTTTATAAGACACGGCTTCTAAAAGTTTATGTTTGTTTACTAAATTTTTAAAATAAATGCATTTTATACATCATTACATAATTTAAATATATTGTAGAATATGGATGATACCAATGTGACAGAATTCTACCGTCACAGCGAACCATCGTCATCCAATAGTCGTATTCGTGAAATGGTTTTTAAACGAGAAAACTGGATGTTTTGAATCAGCTTCTACCATAGATTCTGTTGATGATTATGATGTAAGTATTAAATCTTTGTACCTATACTGTTTAGTAAAATGCTTTATAATGCTATTCGCTATATTATTTCTATTTAATGAAAACTAAACTTTTGATGTACCTATTGTTACAATCTAAAAGAAAAAATACAACTTCCTTAGGTACACACAATTTTGTAAACACATATGTATTAATCTTATTATACCAATGTTAAATTGATACCTATTATTATGATCATCAATTATTATTGATTAAAGTAATTATACAATAATGTAAAGCATATGAAAATTATTTTTCGTATGAGTACCTATAGTAAACTTTATGAAAAAAGATTAATTTGAATGAATTGAATTTGTTTTATTTTTTTGGTACCTGGTAATTGATTAAAAAGTTAACTTCTTTAATTAAAATAGACGCTTTCTATAATTTTTTGAAATTTTTATTTAAAATATTATCTAATAATACCTACCTTTTTATTCTTACAGAATATGTCAATAAGTGATGTCTTTAGTAGCGGTTCCTCTGATATGTTTATACCATCGTCACATGAAGAGAGTTCCGATAACAATGAAAGTTGTGATGATAATCCATTTTTAGCCAGTACATCAGGTCGTCCAAAGAAGGGTAGAAAAAAGAAATTTGCAATGACGCGTAGCAACATCAAAGATTAATAGGAACAAAAATGAATCTTACATTGACTACAAAAGGAAAATTGAAAGCTGCTAAAGAATTTCAATATGACTACAATTGTAACTGCCCGATGAAATGTTCTGAGTTGATTTCTACAGAGTCACGAAAACAAGAATTTGATCGTTTTTGGAGTCTTGGGTCTTATAATGCCCAAAACTATCTTTATTGCCAATAATATCCACGAAATGCCGAAAAAAAGAATGTATGGAAGAGAAACACTGAAAGACGTCTGTATTCCAGACAATATTCCTTACTTAATCAGCGTATTTTGTAGGCAAATGTTTATCAATAGTCTTAGAATAACTCCGTCAAGAGTAACAACAGCTCTGAGAAAGGTAAACAATCGTGCTCCAATTCTTGATCAAAGAGGTAGAAAACAAGGTGGTTTAAAACAAAGTCCCTGAAAATAAAATTCAGGAAATAATCAACCAGATCAATAAACTGCCTAAGTACATATCGCACTACTGTCGTGAAAACACGTCTGCATTTATTTTTACCGGCACATCTCTCATTATTAAAGATTTTATGATCTATACAAACTGAAGTTCAAAACCCTGTGAAATTTTGGTATTTATAAGAGGATTTTTTACGAAAAATTTAATTTGAGATTTAATGTTCCCAAGAAGGACACATGCCAGGTATGTGATTCATTTAAAATAAAACTTAGAAAATGAAACGGATGATCATAAAAAGCAACTTTTACAAATTGAACTCGACACTCATCAGGATTTGGCCCAAAAAATCACGAGAAACATTAAAGGCAGATTTAAAACGAGCTAAAGATGAGGATAATGTAGAGTGTTTAACATACGATCTTCAAAAAACTCTACCTTTACCCAAAATTCCAACCAATGTAATATATTATAAGAGGCAAGTTTGCTTGTATAATCTCGGTGTATTTTCAGGCAAAACGTAATAAGAGTTATTCCTATGTATGGCTTGAAGGAACTGCTGGAAGAGGAGCTCAGGAGGTTGGTTCCTGTATTGTAAAATATTTAGAAAACATAGAAAGTACTGTTGAACATCTTATATTGTGGTCTGATTCTTGTGGAGGCCAGAACCGTAATATTAAAATAACACTCTCATGGCCAGTCTTCTTCAAACCAGCCATAATATAAAAACTATAACATTTAAATTCCTGATTTCCGGCCATAGTTTTCTACCAAATGATAAAGATTTTGGGGATATAGAATGTCAACTCAAACGTCAAGAACGAATATATACACCTTTAGACTATATAAATATAATAAATTCATGTCGTAAAAAGTCTCCAATAACAGCTACACAAATGAAAAAGGAATGGTTTTTGAGTACCCACCAGCTCGAGAAGGCCACAATAAACAGAAAAGTTGGCACCAATAAAGAAAAAATAAATTGGTTGGAGACAAAACAAATTATATTAACAAAAGAAAATCCTTACCACATCTTTATGAAACCTAGTTATTTTGGCGATGAAAGTGTATGTTTGGATATTGAGCGACGAGGACGATTAAATACAGAGAGCTTTTCGGCGCTGCTTATGCAACTCTGGCCCAATGGTAAACCCCTGTCAGAGGATAAAATTAACGATATTAAAAGCTATTTACATCTAATTCCTTCAGACGCTAAAACCGTTTTATGAAAATTTTACAAGTGCTAATGTAGTCGAAGACGTTGATGGATTTAATGTTCCAGTTCTAGATTTTGAGGTAGATACCCACAATAATTAAAACTTTTTTTAAATTTACATTTACATAAGAAATCATTGTAATTTTGTTTCTTTGGATCATTAAAATTTTTATAAAAATATGACATTATTTTATTTATCTGAAAGATTCCAACCCACATAAGTATGTTTTATCGAAATTTTTTTCGGATTTTTGTTTTTTGTTAAAACGTCCAACCTAAAATTTTCAAAATAACTTCATTGAAACTTACATTTAAAAGAAATTACAAACGAGGTGCCTACGAGATGAATATCATTATCTTAAAATCATTGCCAGGCGAATAAATTTGCATAGTTTAGCTAGGGCACACTAAAAATCTTTTAAACTCAATTTCCCAACAATCACTTTTTTTGGGTTGGACGTTTTCTGCTTAACTACGTCCTGTTATAAAAAACTTAAGTACAATGAAGTAAAAACTTTGAATTTGTTCAACCATTGAACAAACTACGGATATAATTCTTATCTATCTAGGTCTGCTAGGTTTGCAAATCAGTATACAGACAGGTTAGATTGCTTTAAAAAGCAAAGTATTTTAAAGTGCAATTAATATCTTGCACTTGATTCTTTGATGCTACTAGCTGTGTAATTTAGTTTAATCAATTTTAAATTGTGACCTGGTTTTTATTTTGTATTGTTTCTTTCTTTTGTTGGTTTTAAATATTGTCTTTGTTAGTTTTAAATTTCATGACATGTAATAAATTAGGGTTTAAAAATTTTATATTTTAGTATTATAATATTGCAATATTGCATTTAAATTGGGCAACTGCTCGTTGACAAATAAATAAATAAGTTATAAATGCAAAATCTTGGAAAACAGAAGATCTTGTTAATTATCTGACAGGGTAAATAAATATATGAAAAAATACCTTTAAGAATATTCTTTTCTAGATATTACTTTCAGAATGAAAGAAGAATCAAAAGTATTACGCTCGCTGTATGGAGTTTGGAAATAAATATGATATAATAACTTAAAACATTTAGTAGAAACATTACTTGAAAAAACAGATAAGTAAAAAAATCTAAAAGGTTTTATTCACATTCTACTTGCCCATAGATATTCCTATAATAAATTTTGTTCAATGTGTAGAGTATATGCCATATATGTAATGCAAAATACATGTACTGTAATATATATTTGTATTGTCATCATGTTGTTTGTAATATTTTGTAAATATACATATAAAACATAACTGTGAATTTCATTTCTAAGCATAGTTGTAAAACATATGTTTATGTAATTTTAATCAAAAAAAGGGAGAAGAGTCATAATGCAACATTTCATTTTGCTTCCATAGTTTCAATATTACTGTTTTTATGTTCACACATTGCCAACTTAGAACACACCACAAACTAGGAGAAAAACTGCTTAAGAAATAAATGTTTAAAATATAATTTGAAAATAATATTTTCACATATTTAAGCTCCACAATAAAAAGATTATTTTAGATCCATAGAAATATCAGTGTATCATAAAATTTCAGGCCAATTTTTTTAAATGCATTCATTTTTTTCGAATTCTGAAAAAACTAATAAATATTTTTCAAAAATTTAAACATAGAACGAAAGATTATTAACGATGGCCGAAAGTCCCTTAGAATCAACAAAAAGTTTCTTTTGAATGAGATATTTGTAATTAAAAATCACACTAAATTTTATCTTTCTTTTTTTCACCACTGTAACTTTTTAAAATAAACATTATAGAAGTTTTCAGGGGATTTCGGCCCTTGGTAATAATGTAGTCCTTCATTCTGTGTTAAAATTTCTCAAAAATACTTACTAGTTTTCTCAGGATTCGAAAAAAATTAATGCATTTAAAAAGCATTGGCCCGAAATTTTGCGCCTCTATAATCTTAACCTAAAAATTTTTCTTATTCTTTTTTGATTCCAATATTATGACAGACGTCAGGTACAATTTACTATTCTCACTTCATCTAATAATGACGTCATATAAACTCGTCACTAGTTCTAGCCAATGAAATGCTCGGTGTAATAGGAGTGATATGTCAAGAAAATCTGATTATTCCCTATCTATTTGTTCAAATTTAAAATATGGCAACAAGGGGAAAATTGTGTACAATTTTTATTGTTTGACTTTGACTATAGTACCATTGGAACATGCAAATTTTCTTAATTATAAGCAATGGTGGCCTTCAATATTCAAGAAAATTACAAAAAGCAAAGACAAGACACAAGATTTTAACATCAGTAAATTCAAGCACGTGCAGTATACCAGTGAGAAATAGGGATATAAAAAGAGAAATCATACGATTTCTGCCTGGCGAAATCGAATTCAAATCTCAGCCACCGTGCTTTCTAAAATTTGCAAAGCAATCAGCTTGATAAATAAATCAGCAAGGAAATCTAAGATTGCATTCCAAATGCCGTTCATCATGGCCAAAATTCGTAGTGAATTCAATTTCTGGTACTTCAAACGAAGTAAAGAAATAAACAAAATGACGGTATTAGATTTTGATTTGATACAGAGCAGCGACAAGCCGCATATATGTATTTAGACCTCTTTAGGTCTCCTCAGTACGGTATAGTCAATACTCCGTATCGAAACAAAATCTTTTCCCGTCGTAGACCATAGTTATCAAAAATAACTATGTACGGACGTAACTATGCCATTTAAAAACAAAAAGAGAAATCATACGATTTCTGTCTAGTGAAGTCGAATTCAAATTTCAGCCACCGTGCTTTCTAAAACTTGCAATGCAAACAGCTTAATGAATAAATCGGCAAGGGAATCTAAGATTGTATTCCAAATGCCGTTCATCATGGCCAAAATTCGTAGTGAATTCAATTCTGGTACTCCAAACGAAGTAAATAAATAAACAAAATGACGGTATTAGATTTGTTGTTGTCCAAAATATGGATATGTTGACGCTCGTCCATTTATTATTTCTTTCGTGTTTGGAACTTTCAAGTTGTATAAAAGAGGAAGAATGGAGCTTCCCACAGATTAAGCCTATCACTCAATGTTGCCAGTGAAAGCTAACAAACTCGTTGATTTCAGAAAGATTATGCATTACATACCAGAGGAACATACACATTTCTACGAACGGATCCCAAGTTGGGACCAATTCAATTTCAATAGAGAGGAATGATGATAGTCTTATTAGTGATTTAAGTGACGATGAATAAACTGTATAACAGCATTTAAATGTAAATAAATAAGTTTGTAGTCACAAAATATCATTGACTTTTTACTTGACTTTTACTCGACTACAAGATAACATTCCAATAAGTAAAATAGTAATCGCTCAACTACTAATCGACTACTAATCGCTCAACTACTAATTTTATATGTACATATAAAACCTAATTGTTACATAAATATCTTCTGCTTATCCCATGCTACAAAAAAGTAATTTAGATATTTATGCTGTTCAAAATAATTAAAGAAATAAAGCGCTTATTTTAATTTTCCAAAAGTAAAGTTTTTGGAATGTTATCCTTTTACATTTCACTGATTGTGTGTAGGATAATATGACTGTATAATGCTCAAAATATCGTCCGATATACAAAAGCTAACCAGATAAGATGTGCAGGTCATGTGGCAAATCAAAGGAAGACGGTGTTTTAAGAAACCAGACAGTAAAATATTTGTAGGCCGTCCCAGAAACAGATGTAAGAATGATGTTAAGGCCGATGTATCTAGGCTTCGGATCTAGATTGTTTGTCCTCTATTGTTACAGAATACACTTTCTCTTTAATAAACCCCCAAAAGCAAAAGTACATGGGGTTAAGACCTGGACTTCTGGGTGGTCAAGAAATAGGTGCGTCACGATCCCTTACAATTCACCGACCAGGATACTGCATGCAAAGGTATTCCCGAACTTCATTACTGTAATGCGGGGGAGCGCCATCTTGTAGAAACCACATATTTTGCCTTATTGCAATATTTACTTCTTCCAAATACTCTTGTAAATCGTTTACCAAGAACTGCAAATAAATATCACTATTTAAATTGTTGGGAAGAAATACTCGCTCATTAGATTGTTATCCACAATTTCTGCTCAAACATTAACTTTGAATGTCCTAAACAAAATATCTCTAATAAAATTAACATTTCGAGTGTTTTTCATTAACAACCAATCGCAAAATCCAATCCTTTTAGGGTAAACTTCAACCAATAACACTTGAACCGTTGTTAAGTGATAAGTTTTAAGCAGCTGATTCTTTAAACGCCTCCAAACCCTTACGTGAAGAACATTTAGTTAAGCAGCTATTACTTCTTCAATGATTTTTAAAATGTTTTTATCAGTTGCATCCATTATTGGACGACCACCATTGCCAGCAACTTGCGGTTGGAATATACCCGTTTTCCGTAAACGACTATCAATTGTCAGAAATAATCGTCTATCGGGTGTATTTCGATTGGGGTATTTTACTGTATAATGCCTTGCGCCTGCTGCACTATTTCCTTCACCTACGATATTCCCGATAGTTTATTGAAATCATAATTTCATCTGATCCAACTTACCCAAAGTTAAATGCATATCTGCCATTTCCTGAAATGTGTAGGCCATTGTAATATCAAAATCTTTAATATTAATCTTATTCACATAACTGATAGCTTCAAAGTATTGACTATTATTAATGGAACTAATTGATGGATTCGATCGTTACTTGATGGAAATTCATTTTTGGTAACAATAAAACACTGAAAACTTTGTTTTCAAACTTCCACAAAATTTCTTTTAAACTATTATCACTACAGATATTTTCGGCAGATTGTCTTTATCAAGTGATCTATTTTTGGCATGCGTTTACACTTTACAGTCTCTAATGAAATAGGTTGAGGAGGGGAGAACTGTTTGTTTTGTCATTCTGAATTATATCTGTGTTTTTTAACTTGTTGATTTCCATAGATTCTAACGAAGATAGCTTAAGGCCTAAAACATCCCATGTTTAAACAGTTTTTATATTGGTGGAAATACGTAGATGATGTACTAGTATGTTTCACAGGAACTAACAGGCAACTCGACCAATTTTTATCGTATATTAATTCACTTCATAGTCATATTGAATTTACAAGAGAAACAGAACAAAATCAATCCATACATTTTTTAGATTGAAAAATTATCAGAGTTAAATACAAACATGACTTCTCCATATTTTATAAACCTACCCATACTGATACGACTATACACAATTCATCATCCGGTCCAACACAACATAAACTGGCAGCCTATCATAGTATGTTACACTGACTAACAGAAATACCGATGTCAAAATACAACTTTGAGACAGAATTAAATATCATTAAGCAAATAGCAGTAAACAACGGATACAATAAACAAACAATTAATATAACGTTAAATCAAAAACTACACAAAAAAGCCCTGGAATTAGTACTCTCTCCACCACCAGAGACAAAACCCAGTACCATCTGCTCGATTAAATATACAGGCAAAATATCAATAAAAATAGCCAAACACATAAAGAAGAAAGGAATGACACCAGCTTTCCGAACAAGTAACAACCTAGGCAAATATATTAAAAACAACAAGAGCCAAAATAAAAAACTGTTACACAGTGCTGTGTACAAACGTAAATGTGGCGACTGCCCAAAAACTTACATCGGTCAAACTGGTAGAAACTTTAATAAACGAATAGCAGAACATAAACGGGCTTTTAATAATAGAAAAACATATTCAACATACGCACTTCACCTTCTAGATCATAATCATTCTTTTAATGAAGAATTTAAAATTCCTCACAATCAAAATAAAGGCCTTAAGCTATCTATGTTAGAATCTATGGAAATCAACAAATTAAAAAACACATATATAATTCTGAATGACCAACTCGAGACAAACAGTTCTCACCTCCTCGACCTATTGTATTAGAGACTATTAAGTGTACACGCATGCCAAAAATAGATCACTTGAGAAAGGCAATCAGCCGAAACAGCTGTAGTGATAATAGTTTAAAATAAATTTTGTGGAATTTTGAAAACAAAGTTTTCAGTGTTTTATTGTTACATTAATAAAATTGTTTGTAATTATTGCATTCGTAGAAACTAATTGTAATTTTATGTCCAACTAGGAGAAACTACTACGTGATATGAGGCAAAAAAGTTTAAAAAAAAAAATGTGTTACACTAATGATGCCACAAAAATTATTTGATTTGAACGTACTCAAACGTTTGGAGGGATTTAGGGCTGCACATCCCCTTAAAATTTCTCTGTGCTTTTAGATTTTGTTGTTTCTTTTGTATGAATCAGAACAAGAAAGTAACGTGTCTATTTTTATTACAAGATGTCAAGTAGTTTAGGAGATAATTCAAAAAAACCATTTTCATTTTGTAACTTTAAAGGACTCTATCTTTATTTGTGTACACTTTTATACTAAGGTAGGTTGGATTCAATCAATTTATTTTTGTCCCCGTGAAACCTCAATACTCCGGGAGTATTGGATTTTAGGAAGTGTAAGACTTCCAAATTCCAGAAGAACTGGAAGAGAGGTGATGAAAATACTAAAAATAGGGCTAAGCTCAGAGGAACAAATTTAAATGGCCAAAGAGACACTAAATCTCAAGTGAGTGTTCGGGCTAGCTTCAATGCACTGGATTGTGGCTTTAAAGATATAAACAACAATAACAAGAGATAATGAGCTAATGAGACAAGAAAGAAATGAGACCTGGTAATATCAAACGTGATACAACTGAAGAACGTCACTGGGAATAAATTTATAGAAAGACAACAATAAGAAGAGAAAAAAAGGGCGCCAACTCAACGATAGTTGAGATTTTGAAGTAACAAATGAATCTGGAGATAATACTCTGAAATACAAAATACTAAATAATAATCTTGTTTGCTATGTTATATACTGGTTAGTAGAACTGAAATAAAACTCAAAATAGCAACAATAAATATATTTATAAAAAATGTATATAGGTATATGTGTATAAACAATTTACATATAATGCAAGCCAAATAACAGTGGTAGTGGATGGTGTACAGATACAATGGGACCTAATAGCCCCTCAACAAACGAATAGTCACTACCACTGGCCAAATAAAATATGAAATAATAGTATAAACCAAGATAGTCCGTAGGGTAGCCTAAGTCTTAACACTAAGGTTAGTAATTTAGATTTAAATAGTTCTACTAAAATGAGAAATAATTACCCTATTGTACAGATATCAACAATGATAACTCTGTTACAATTATATTATCTCAAAAGTGAGTTCTCAATACTCATTATATATATTTAAAAAAACCATATTAAATTTATGTCCCTCCCCCAATATCAAATTGTATTATATTAACAAAAATATTATATCAAAAAAAAGTGAGTTGGTCAGACTCTGTATACTTATCCTATTTAAAAAACCAATAAAAACATGTAATGTATTTATGCTAATGTATATGCTAAAAAAAAGGTAAGTAAGATAACTGCAATCCTAACTCATAGTAAAGGATATGCACAAAAGGTAAAAGATAATTGCACGTCCAGATCTACTCATGGTAGAGGATATGCACAAAACTCACTTCTACCAGCTATACACTTGGTAGAAGGAAAGATAAAAGAGATCCTAACTGTAATACCTACACTGTACTATTAACGTGGTCCAATTCTTTACTCACGACAAGAACAGTAAAGGACAGCTTTTTAGGACTCTATAATCAAGATAAAGATAAGATATATATTCATAAGATATAGATAAGAAATAAACTTATCCAGGTAAAGGTAAAGATAACTAACTTAAGGTAAAGGTACAAGATAAACCAATTTAGGTAAAGGTACGAGATAAACTCAATTGAGGTAAAGATAAAGATACACTCAAGGTAAAGGTACGAGATAAACTCAGTCAAGGTACGAGATAAACTCAAGGTAAAGGTACCAGATAAACTCAAGGTAAAGATGCGAAATAAACTCCATTACAGGTATGAGATAAATTCCATCAAGGTAAAGATAAACTCACCTTAGGTACAGATAAAGATAACTCCCATCTACCATTCCATATGGCTAGTAGGGAGACAGGTAAACAAACTGTATACAATAAGATATGTTAAAAAAAACAAATACTTTCAAAGATAATAGCATAGTAGATTACCTCCAAGTTAAACAGACTTACTTACTGCTGAATATCAGAACGATCCAATTCTAAATGACACATTCTGATTTCAACCTAAGAGACACTCAAGGAACAACTAATATTTATTGATAGATTTCTGAGCCAAGTGAGGGCACACATCCAGGGTGATCAATCCTGAACCCACGCTAAAACACCGACACAGTAAGTAAATATGAATGCATAAGCTTTATGGTCATGATCCACAAAACTATACAACACTAATTAAGAAAATATTTGGAATGTTTTCCTAATTATCCCTGTAAATATCTATTCAACTCAGAACTCAAGATGGGGAAATTCCCATATATCCATCCTGTACTCCTATGATATGCAGTTGGACTTTTAAGAGAAAACAAACAACAAAATTAACAAGTCCATAAACTAAGATAATAACCAACATTAAGATAAGATAAAAAAAATAGAAGGCAAAATAACACAACTTATGGTTTTTGCCAGGTAAACAAAATAGATAATCAGATCTTAAACAACCAAACTGGTACAGCATTGATAAGGGACCAGTTAATCTTCATCAGAAGATGAAGAATCCAAATTATCTGACAAGTTATGTGGGCCTACTGTCTTGTCCTCCAGTAAGTCTTTAACATGAAACCTTCCTAGTTTCCTACCAGTAGAAGTTTCCTTCAGCTCGTATATTAAAGGAGAAATAACTTTAATAACCGTACAAGGTATGTACTTCTGACATAACTTAGCAGATTGGAAGTTCAATTTATCAGACTTGACAAAGTTCCTCTTTAAAACAGAATCTCCAACTCTGAAAGATAAGGCTCGCTTTCTCAGGTCATACTGGCATTTATTTCTAGCATAAGATGCTTTCAACCGTTTGCGAACATCCACATAAATATCAGGAAGATGCTGAATATCTTCTAAACGGTGTAATTTATCTGATATAGTGGGAAAGTTATTGGCATTCTCTGAAATCTTACCAAAATAATCACCAGAAAGAGGGACATGACGACCAAACATCAAATAAGATGGAGGACATTTGGTTATTTCGTGAGAAGAAGTCCTGATCGCTTGTACTATAGAGTGGATATGAGTATCCCAAGCTCTCTGATCAGGAAAAGAATATGACCTTAAAGCAGTCACGATTGATTTATTCACTCTTTCGGTATGATTGACTTGTGGATGATAGTTCGCATTGTACCAGATCTTTTGGACATTGTATTTAGCCATGAGATCGCGAAAAGCCTTAGCTGTGAACTGGGGTCCATTATCGCAAGACACGATCTGTGGGACACCATAAATTAAGAAAACTTCATTCTCGAGGTATTTAATAATAGAAGAAGTAGTTGCCTTCGACATGGTATGGACCAAAGGAAATTTAGTAAAATAATCAACAACTACTAAAGCATATTGGGAACCTTTATAAGACCTAGGGTACGGACCAATGAGATCTAAAGATATAAGTTGAAACGGAAAATCAATCCGTCGATAACTACCCATTAAACCTGGTTGGGGAAGATTTGTCGGTTTGCATGTAGCACAGATTTTGCATTTAGCGATATAGCTACGTACAGTTTGACGCATCTTCGGCCAGTAATAGAGTTCCGATATACGACGGAAAGTTTTGTAAAAACCAAAATGAGCTGCAGTAGGATGGTCATGAAAAGTGGCCAAAACCTCTGCTCTATTAGGAGTTGGAACGACTATCTTCCAATCCGACATTCCAGTAAGGGCATCCATGGAACTTAAGACATGTTTATACAAAACACCATGTTCAACTTTAAAATCAGGAAATTTACCTGGTACATTCTGTACATCATACAACATTTTTCGATACCAGTCATCTGGTTGCAAGGAAGATAAATCTAACAAATTAATATCAAAAGTTCTAGAGAGTGCATCAGCGACTACTACACCTGAAGCTTTACGATGAACAATTTTATAATCGTATTGTGCCAATTTTAAAATCCACCTAGCCAAACGAGGAGATGGGTTTCTTCATACTTTGTAACCACACCAAACTACTATGGTCAGTTATGACCGTAAACGAACGACCTTCAAGAAAATATCTAAAATGTTCAATACCAGTAATTATAGCTAGCAACTTTTTTCAGTTGTAGTATAATTTTTCTGGGCTTTATTTAATTTCTTGCTGGTGTAGGCTATAGCAGATGGACTCTACCTGCAACATGACCTAACCGAGAAGTATAATGACCATAGGCAGTCACTAGGGAAACCAACAAAAAAAACCAATTTTCGCTTTTAAATCTATGAGAGTAGCCTCTATTTCAGGAATCTCATTACTAAAACTGAAGATGGGAAGTTGACAAAACAACATGACTCCTATTGGCTGATTCTTGCTTTGTAGAACCTCTCAGAACAACTCTTTTTCATCAACTGTTTTTAACAATTGACTGGTTAGATGACGGACTCTCAACTCATACTCTAATTCAGGAGCTAACAGATGCTCTACCTTGAACGCAGACATATTACACAACAGAAATATACGAGAGAATGAGTAAAAGTAGGTAAAGTGTAAACTTACTCTCTGTCCTCAAATTAATATTCTGAAGGGATACCTATACCAGTAATGTTTAATTGTTTTGGTCCAGTTTATTATATTAAATTATTTAAATTTTTAATTAATTTATTATTAATCTAAAATAGTTATTTAACAAATCAAAAACAAAGCAATTTATTCAGTCTACACAGTATATAGCAAAACAAGTCGATTTAAGATGTAGATATAAAGTAATGTCCAAAAAAATTGAAAAACAAAACTAAACGTTAAAATGAAAATCTAAAAGCACAACCAGTGAAAACCACAACAACCCAAGATCAAAACCAAAAATTAAAGGAGATATATATTTATTTTTTTAAAGGCAGAAGTGGAAAAGAAGCCACACGTTGGGTCTAGCCAATTGAAACCTCAATACTCCGGGAGTATTGGATTTTAGGAAGTGTAAGACTTCCAAATTCCAGAAGAACTGGAAGAGAGGTGATGAAAATACTAAAAATAGGGCTAAGCTCAGAGGAACAAATTTAAATGGCCAAAGAGACACTAAATCTCAAGTGAGTGTTTGGGCTAGCTTCAATGCACTGGATTGTGGCTTTAAAGATATAAACAACAATAACAAGAGATAATGAGCTAATGAGACAAGAAAGAAATGAGACCTGGTAATATCAAACGTGATACAACTGAAGAAAGTCACTGGGAATAAATTTATAGAAAATACTAAAAATAGGGCTAAGCTCAGAGGAACAAATTTAAATGGCCAAAGAGACACTAAATCTCAAGTGAGTGTTTGGGCTAACTTCAATGCACTGGATTGTGGCTTTAAAGATATAAACAACAATAACAAGAGATAATGAGCTAATGAGACAAGAAAGAAATGAGACCTGGTAATATCAAACGTGATACAACTGAAGAAAGTCACTGGGAATAAATTTATAGAAAGAGAACAATAAGAAGAGAAAAGAAGGGCGCCAACTCAACGATAGTTGAGATTTTGAAGTAACAAATGAATCTGGAGATAATACTCTGAAATACAAAATACTAAATAATAATCTTGTTTTGCTATGTTATATACTGGTTAGTAGAACTGAAATAAAACTCAAAATAGCAACAATAAATATATTTATAAAAAATGTATATAGGTATATGTGTATAAACAATTTACATATAATGCAAAGCCAAATAACAGTGGTAGTGGATGGTGTACAGATACAATGGGACCTAATAGCCCCTCAACAAACGAATAGTCACTACCACTGGCCAAATAAAATATGAAATATTAGTATAAACCAAGAATAGTCCGTAGGGTAGCCTAAGTCTTAACACTAAGGTTAGTAATTTAGATTTAAATAGTTCTACTAAAATGAGAAATAATTACCGTATTGTACAGATATCAACAATGATAACTCTGTTACAATTATATTATCTCAAAAGTGAGTTCTCAATACTCATTATATATATTTAAAAAAAACCACATTAAATTTATGTCCCTCCCTCAATATCAAATTGTATAATTAACAAAAATATTATATCAAAAAAAAGTGAGTTTGGTCAGACTCTGTATATCCTATTTAAAAAACCAATAAAATCATGTAATGTATTTGCTTCTTCCCAATATTTTAGAATTAGATTATATCAAAAATTAAATTATCACAAAGGTATTCACCTTATCGTATGCATATGAAGAGGGTATACTACTAAATAGGAAGTAACAAAAATTAAACAATTAAACAACTTATCTTAAAATCACTACAAGTCCATAGGAAAACTCCTCTTGGCACGGCAAAATTAGTTCTGGGCTATGATGACAAATCCATGGGGGTACACGGTAGTAAACACCCGGCGCTGGTCTATCCGGTCCGAGAAATCGGTAACTCCAGAGACAAGTTGCTAATTAGTTTAAGGATTCAAAGTTATTTCAATGAACTTAAATTAATATTTTCACGTGACGGAATCTAAAATGATTATTTAATTTAATAAATATGTAATATAAATGTAGCAGCAGGGATTAACTTCACCAGAAGACAACATTAAACATTAGGTTAGGTCAACATCATGTCAAAATTTATGAAGTTATTTCCGTAGACGTGACAGGCTTGCGCCATGAAATAAACATGCGCAGAATACAGAAGGCTGTCCCACATTTGTAGAACCTTTTTATATTCCACCAAAAAAGGTTAGATAAAAGGGAACCAAAAAAAAACTTAATGATAAGATATGAAATAGATCGGGATTTAAGTTTGACTATATAAAAAAAATGACCTTCTGTTCTTTGCAAGTAAATCATGGAAATTTCATATTTAAATTATTTCGGAACTCAAAAATAAATCTCTAAAGAAATACTAAATACAATGATAAATTTGATTGTATGATAAAGAGATAATACGTATAAAATGATTTACTTACATGGAGCCGCAGCACGCCAGAAAAATCTTCCTTTTTCTGTGGAACTCTTATAAATATTGATTTTTAAAATTTACTTATTATTATGAATATATCTATTTTATATATAAATTAATTTATTCTTCCCCAAATTATTTTTCTGCTCCAATTCCGTCACTTTGAAGGTGAAAAAATTTCACCGGTTGACGTGGCTGCGTATGAGTTCTAACCAAAACTGAAACTTCTTTCGCACAACCTCGATCTTCCTTTCAAAGCGCTAACAGCGCGTGGGTGGAGAAATGTCGATTTAAAAATCGATCACAGGCGGGTTATAAGAAAATTTCTTAAGGGGTTTAAATTGGACTAGTCAGTAGCGTAAACGCTACACCCGGAATGCGTGATTTAATTTCTGACATATCTTCTTGAAACATTCTGTATAAGGGTTATTTTCTACTCACGTCAGGTTGAGTAGGTTGTCATCAACAGTGCACTATAATTTACTGATAGTATTTAAGGATATTTAAGAATTTTTCGTCTAGTATTAAAAATTAAAAATTGAAGAATAATGGAGCGGTTTAAAGGTGGTATCATTATACCTTTTTATTTGAATATTAGTAGGCCGACTTTCTCTAGTGAATAATTAAAGAGTAGCGACTGCTATTAAATGATTTTCAATAATTTCCATGGAACGACATATTATGAATAAACATCGGTATGTTTACCCCTTAGTGTGTTAATTAGAAATTAAGTTTCCAATTTTATATCAATTGACCATTGACTCTTTAATCTGCGTAAGTACCTTTGCAAAACGCTGTATTGATTTCTCTTTAACCATTAGCTACTCTCCTAAATTGAAAATTTGCGGTAGCTATGTTTGTTTGATTATATAGACCGTAGAGTATTCAGGTTTGCCGATATTAATTCATATTTTACAGTGCCATAGAATTCATTGTAGGATTAAAATTAATATGAGGAAAATATTAACCAAAATATGAAAATAATCAAATTTTAGAGTAGATCATTTTTTCTCTTAATACAACTATTTCGAGGATGGTGTAAAGTAAACAAAGAAATATTAAAAAATTATCACTGAAAACAACGTCATTCTAAAAAAATTGTCGCTGAAAAAAATTCTTCTTATTTAAGATGCCGTCTTCTATCCAGAGAGAGAGAGAGAGAGAGAGAGAACTTGTTTTTATAATGAGTTTACATTTATAAAACACAACAGTTATAAAATTTCTATAAATAAAAAAAAAACAATTAGCGCATCTCAATGGCACAGCAAGATTAATTTTGTGTTCAAGGTTTATTTTGAAGCTCTCCTAGTCAGTTTTTTTATTAGTCAATATTGGCTTGAACTCTTTTTTAATCACTGTATCACTCATAGTTAAAATTATCGGTGAGTGTTCAGAGTTCATGTCCCAGCCGTCATTCATATCCAGATAGTTAGCTGAGATATTTTTGTAAATAAAGAAATCCATCAGGTCTGGAATTTTGTTCCTATCGGTAGGCCAGTATGTTGGTCTACCAGTAGAGATTACTTCACCCTTTTGTTTCTTAACAGCTGACAATAGTTCTTTTCCGTTAGTTGTAGTTAGCCTAGAGCCCCAGTGGGTATTTTTTGCATTAAAGTCGCTACCGATGATGTGTCTTTTTTCCAAAGTGTTCATAAGCTCTTTATATTGCACTCTTTTAATGAAGTGTCTAGGAGGACAATATATTGAACTTATATTTAAGGAATGTGTTTTCATCTTCACACAGAGTATTGTAGCTTGTATGTGCTCAGTTGCATATTTGAATTCCTTATGATGCAAGATGTTATCTGTAATTATAATAGCGCTTCCTCCTTTAGCTGCATTATCTGGGTGTACAGTAGAATATACTCTATACCCCCTAAATTTTATATATGACTGTTTAGTGAAGTGTGTTTCAGAAACGAGACACATATCAATTTTCTTAATATCTAGTACTGCTTGCAACTCGATCTGATGTTGTAACAGTCCATTTGCGTTCCACGCTATTATTAGGAGGTCTTTAGCCATTTCTGATTTTCGGAATAGCTCCTTTGGCGCTATGCTCTAGTCGGGTAACTCTGATATCGATTTGAGTTATTTTTTCATCTATCTTGGTGAGTTTTTCCAATATCATTTTTAATGTAATATCAGTTTCTTTTTCTTGTTGCGATGATGCATGTCTCCTTGCATTCTTTGTTACATCGCTGTAACTTGTATTTTCACTGACCTCTGCCGTTTTTAGTTTTTTGCTTTCAATAACTCTATGGGGAGCTCTTATAACATTGTCTTTGTTTGTTTTCCTGTTTCTTATTGTTTATAATTTTTTAGCTACATAACATCCACGGTAGTTTGCAGGATGGTTTTCTCCACAATGAACACATTTTGGTTTATCTTCTAGTGGTTTTTGGCAATCTTTAGTAAGGTGTTTACCAATATATTTTACACATCTTAGCTCCTTTTTACAGTATTTCCACGTGTGTCCGTAAGCCTGGCATCTTTTACATTGTGGGACTAATCTGGAACTCCTTGCCATTGAGAAATACGAGGCAACTTGATGACGAATTAGGAGTTTTTATAAAAAATGCCCAACAGTGAGCTTGAAAAAATACTCCCACAATAACTTCTAGAACAAAAGGTAACAACTATCCAAACAAAATTTAAGAACTCATAGTAGAAAAAAGGAAGTTAAGAAAAAATGGCAGCAATACAGAGCTCCACGAGACAAAACTAGTCTAAATAATGCTACACAAAAACTAGAAAGGGAGATACAGGATATAAAAAATTCAACAAATAATTATTTTTTAAGTAATTTAACAGCTGACCAGAACACAGATTATTCTTTATGGCAGGCAACAAAAAGAATGACCAGACCAATTATTCATTCCCCTCCTATCAAGTTGGAAAACGGCAACTGGGCTAGAAGTAACGAACAGAAAGCAAAACGATTTGCAGATCATTTAGAAAGCACGTTCAAACCCAACAAAAATGATGGTGAAGAACCATTCCAAACGGACGAAAGAATAATGTTGACATCACCTAGTGAAGTATCAACAGAGATAAAAGAGAATATAAATCCTAGATTAGGAGAATTATTAAAAAATCTACCAAGAAAAGCCATAGTTAAGTTGACATACCTAATAAATGCTCTATTGAAAAGATTAAAAGCAATAATAGAAAGAAAAAAAATCTAGATGCGAAGCTGCACTGGAAAGTCCATGTCAAAAAGAAAAGAGGAGAGCTTGATATTAGATATAAGAAATTATCATGGCTGATTGGAAAAATTTCAATATTATCAATTCATAATAAATTATCCATCTGCATGCAAGTACTGGGGCCAGTATGGGTATATAGGTGCTAACTCTGGGGCTGCACCAAAGCTAGTAATCTACATATTATCCAAAGATTTCAAAACAAAGTACTGAGAAATATTGTTGATGCATAAAAAAATTTGCCAATGTTAATACTGGGTGTTCAACATTTTGTATTATATTTTAATTTTTATATATGTTATAAATATATCTATACAAATATATATTTATATAAAACAAAGACTTATTCCTACTTCCCACACACACACCTTCCCAAACCCACCGAGGTAGGTTGTCCTCCTGCGGTACAACTAGCCATGGCTTTCCTCCGCCCCCTGGTCTTTGGAGCCAGGTCTCGACTATTTCGCGGTATCCCCCGTCAGGCAATGGGAGATATCCGTGTAATAACATTTAAGTGGTAGTTTAGCCCATTTAACTGTATCACTACCGGTCAAAGCAATTGTTCGGCGATCTAATGATGGTCGTCTGTGCCGATACTTGCTTTGCCTTTTCTGCACCAAGTGCAGTCGAGAGCGAGCAAGCATGGAATCCTTTCATCCGTCGTCTAATACTCAGTCATTCGTCCTGTCATGTCCTTAATCTACCTTACTTGCTAATCTAATTTTTTTGATGCTTGCATTCAAGAGCGTCATGCGGCGTGCCTCCGGCACTCTCCTGCATGCGGTTTTTGATTTATTTTTTTTTATTTTTTTTTTTGGTGTTTAGTACCTTTTTGTGTTAATTTTTCTATCTACGTCTTAATCTATGGACAGGTATCATCACTATCTGACTCGCTATCCGATTCATCTGAATCTTCATCTATACGAATAATTAAAGGACTTACTTCATCAATAACTTGTTCTATTTCATATGGCTCTAAATTTTTTTTTTCAGTATACTC
>OU898284.1:83825255-83854252 GCA_918026665.1 Diabrotica balteata
AACCAAGGTTAAAGCGAATTCAGCAACAAAAATTAAAAACCAATTTACTTAACTTTGACGATATAAACATAAAACATAAGATTGAAAAAGAATTTAACAATAGAATTAAAAACATTGGAGAAAAAATAGAAGATTCAGAAGAACTATGGAGTGAATTTAAAAACCAAGTTAACGGAATCTCCACAAACAATGATTATATAAAAAACTTAATTAAGAAAAATTAATTGATCACAGACGACATCTTGAAATTATTGGAACAACGTCGACTAATAAAATCTAATGAAACAAAATATAAACAACTGCAGGGAGAAATAAAAAAGGAGATCAAATTAGCCAAAGAAAATGGATGAGAGAAAGGTGCGACGAAATGGAGGATGTAATATCGACACAAGACTTATTTAATGTGCACAACAACCACCAATAAAACTCCTGAAGTAAACATTCCCTATAACCCTCCAGCTCCTACCCTATCTATAACTAGCAACGATAACCTACCTTTAAATTAAGATAAGGCCAAAAGACAATTATAAAATTCTCCAAAAGTTTCTGATATTCCCACATCACAAGACGTCCTTTCGGTTCCCAAAACATCTAAACATAAAAAAAGAGCTAAGTTGACTAAAAACACATTTGCTATCCTCGACTCTATTAAAAACTTAATAGAACACATAAATCCGCCCTTTCCCATAGGTTATTCAGAAATATGCCTTTTTTTAGAAAATGCCACTTACTCTAAAAACCCTAAACTTATAGCAAAAGAATACACCAATGAAATATCCGAAATTATTGACATTCTCACTTTTATCCACGCAAATATTCAAAATCCCTCTTTAAAAAGAACAATTACAACTATTAAGAAAAAATAATCCTCAAATTATTATTCATTTACAGAAGTACTGTAAGTAACAGAAGTACAGAAGTACTGTAGTAACTGACTAGTAGTAACTAGTAGATTCTACACCCACCTTGAGCAATTAAAACTTTTTATAAACGATTTTTCCCCCATTGTAATTTGTCTGGAAAAATTTCACTTTAAAATCAATTATGTAACACTTAGAAATTATGTGCCATTTCTAAAAATAGAAATGGATTGCATGCTAGTGATGGATTAGCTACTTTTATTCGAAATGACACTGAAGCAAAAATAATTCCACTTACTACAAACCTGGAAGCTGTAGCTGTGTCAATTACCTACAGTAAAAATATCAATGTTTGCAATATATACTTACTGCATCCTAACCAAGACGACATAAATGAACTAACAGCACTCATAGAAAAATTACCCCATCCTAAAGTAATTCTAGGCGATTTTAACTGTCATCACCCAGCGTGGGGTAGCCAAAAAATCGATAAATGTGGCAACCTTCTACACAGTCTGATAAATAAATCAAATTTAATCTTATTAAACACTGGAAAGCTAACAAGATTCAATTCATATAACGGATCATTCTCTGCAATTGACCTGACTCTGTGTAGCCCATCACTAGCATACATGTTTCAATGGAACACAGCAAAAACTCTGCACGACAGTGACTACTTCCCCTACTTATTTCAATCGAGACAAACCAACCTCTTAATCCGAATGTATATTAAAGATGGAAAATAAAATCAGCAAACTGGGAACAAAAAAGACTTGGAAGATAAGATGGAAAATGATGAGATATCAAATGACATTCACAAAACCGTCACGGAATTTAACAACATTATCTAAAATTGTGCATCTACATCTGTAGGAAAAACTAAACCGTGTAAAAGGCAACCGGTACCTTGGTGAAATCAAGAAATCTCTCGGACCTTTGCTGCTAGCAAGCACGCCTTTAACGTTCTTAAGAGACACAAAATAGAGGAAAACCTAATACAATTTAAGAGATTGAGAGCTAGTACACGATTCTTAATAATAAAGAGTAAGAAGGAGACCTGGATTAAATATGTTAGAAGCATTAACACATCTACCCCAAATCATCTCTTGTAGAAACTAAATTCCTGAAATTCTAGTAGACGTATTTCAAAAAAAATTCTAGCGATTCTGTACGATTCGATCTTTTCTACACACAAGATTACTATAGAATCTGTAGACATCAAAATTCGAACCAGATCTCTCCCATAAATGCATCCATAACTTGGCAAGAATTAGATTTTTCTCTTTTAAACTTAAAAACCACATCCCCAGGTCCTGATGATATTCCATCAATATTTTTAAAAAATCTACCCCAAAAATGCAAAAAGATACTTTTAGACATCTTTAATCACATCTTTTTAAATCATTACTTTCTTTATAATCGGACCAAAGCTATTATAATCTCAATTTATAAACAACAAAATCCAAAACATTGTCCCATGTCTTCATCATCATCATCATCCAGCCTCTATTTATCACGTCCACTGCTGGACATAGGCCTCCCTTAAACTCCTCCATTCCTCACGATTTTGTGCTCTTTGTTGCCAATTTTTAGTGATACGCCTGATGTCGTCGGCCCAACGTGTAGGTGGTCTTCCTCTACTGCGTTTGTCTGCTCTTGGCCTCCAATTTGTAATTTTGCTCGTCCATCGTGAATCGTGCATTCTCGCTACATGGCCTGCCCAGTTCCATTTTAGTTCCGCTATGCGTTCCACAACATCAGTAATACTCGTCCTTCTTCGCAGATCTTCGTTTCTTATTCGGTCCCTCAACGTCACTCCCAGCATAGACCGTTCCATTCGTCTCTGTGCCACTCTCAGTTTCGAAGCCGTTGTCTTGGTTAAAGTCATAGTTTCCGCCCCATAGGTCATGACCGGTAATACGCATTGGTCAAACACTTTTCTTTTGAGACTGATTGGTATGTTGGCCCTAAGTGTGTCTCGCAGTTTTCCAAAGGCTGCCCATGTTAAAGTAATTCGTCTTTGGATCTCACATGTTTGGTTATCCCTGCTGATTCTTATTTCATGGCCCAAATACGTATATTTCTCCACCAGTTCTACCACTTTGTCTTGAATAGTCAAATGGTTATTGGGGACCAAATTTGTCATAAACTTAGTTTTGGTCAAGTTCATTCTCAGGCCCACATTCGAACATGCAAAATCCAATTCGTTTAACATATCTGTAGCTTCTCCTAAATTATCTGTGATAAGGACAATGTCATCTGCGAAACGGAGATGGTTAAGCTTTTCACCGTCTATCGTTACTCCTCTGTGGTCCCAATTGATCATCTTAAAGGCATATTCTAATGCCGTTATGAATAATTTCGGCGACAATGTATCTCCTTGCCTTATTCCACGATTTATTTTTATTGGTCGGGTTTTATTGTCTATTTTAACAGTCATAGTGGCATTTTTGTAAATATTATAAATAAGCTCACTATACCTATGGTCAATCCTGCTGTCATTCATTGCTTCTATAAGGCTGTCTAATTCGATCGTGTCGAACGCTTTATGAAAATCTATGAAAGTGAGAACAAGAGGTTTGTTATATTCTATAGATTTTTCAATGTCTTACCCATATCTCTATTTCCCTCACCTGTAGGTGTAAATTTCTCGAGAAGATTTTAAATTACAGGCTTACGTGGTATCTAGAAAATGAAAATCTTCTGACCATAGTCCAAAGTGGTTTTCGACGAGGAAGATCTGCTAACGACAACTTAGTGGCACTTGAGTCAACCATTAATGATGCATTCTTACTAGGTCAGAAAGTTATAGCAGTTTTTTGATGTGAATAAAGCTTTCGACACAACATGGAGATACCTCATATTAAATAAACTTGATAAATGGGGAATTCAAGGACATATGCTTGAGATTATAAAAAACTTTTTGAATAATGGGGAAATACAAGTAAGAGTAAGTGGATTCACCTCTACCACTAGAATACTCGACAACGGTGTTCCAGAAGGTTCTATTTTAAGCCCATCTTTATTTTTAATTGCATTTAACGATGTAATAAATACAATTAAGCCTCCTATAACAGCAAACTTATACGCTGATGATTAAGTTGTGTATATTAAATGAAAAATATTAAATTTTTGGGATCACTTCGATGGATATGGCTAAAAAACTTTAAAATTCTAGAGTAAACGGTACTGGAGAGACGCTGATCCGGTTTAATTTCATCCAGAACCGAGATATTTGTACGGCGAGCCGTCCATGGAATTCGAAGCAGGCGTCTCCATGTTCACATTTCAAAGGCGTCTATACGTCGTCGATCTGATTCTTTGACTGTCCATGTCTCACATGCATAGTAATGTGACGATCACGCCAGACCCCGTTTAGTTCACTCATTGCTGCTCTTGCTAGTTGAATGCGTCTTCTAATTTCGGATTCACAACTGCCTGTGTTGTTAACTAGAGCTCCAAGATATATCATAGATGAGACTACCTCGCATCCCGCAATAGTTTGGGTTTCAGGAAACTGTTGTTGGCGATCAATAACCATGATTTTGGTTTTGTTGTTGTTAACCATGAGTCCAAATTTAGCACTTTCTACCTCGAGTTTTTTTAATAACTTAATAATTTCTTCTGGAGTAGAGTCTAGAAGTGTAGTGTCGTCTGCGAAACGCAAGTTAGATATCTTAACACCACCTAGGTTTACTCCTCCCTCCCAACCATCCAAAACTCTGCGCATTATGAACTCCGAATATATGTTAAATAATAAGGGAGATAAAACGCATCCTTGGCGTACTCCCTTCTCCAAAGTGCATTTGTCAGACAGATATCCGTCCATTCGAATATATGCCAGGTTATCTTGATACAGTTTGCTAATAAGGTGAGTCAAGTGTTTAGGTACACCCATTGTTGTCAATATGTTCTATAGTTTGTCCCATCTAACATTATCAAAGGCCTTTGTATAATCGACGAAACATATAAATATCGGGATCTGGTATTCTCTGGCTTTTTCTATGATGTGTCGTACATTAAGGATTTGTTCTCTAGTACCTCTGCCCTTTACAAATCCAGCCTGCTCAGGTGCTATTTGCCAACTTATGAAGTTTTCTAGACGCCGTTGCAGTATGTAGAGGATCACCTTACTGGCGTGTGATATTAGAGCTAATAGCCTGTAGTTGTTACAATTATTTGTTGAACCTTTCTTATGAAGAGGTATGATTATGGTCTTTCTCCAATCCTCAGGCCAGACGCCTATGTGCCATATTTCATTGCACAATCGATGTAATATTTTTACTCCACATTCCGGAAGATGCTTCAAGACGTCTGCATTAATGAGATCATATCCTGCTGCTTTGTTTAACTTAAGTCTTTTTAAAGCGAATTCCACCTCGGAAAAAAGTATGTCAGGTTCAGACTCAAAACTAGTGTGGTGTGTCTCTGTTGAAGGAAATTAGAAAGTGGAGGTCTGGCAGTCAGGTACAAACGGGGCGTCCGCCGGCATCTGGTCCGTATTGGCGTATAAAGACTTACAATACGCCCTCCAAACATCAATAACCTTGTCCAAATCCGTCTGTACATTACCTTTATCATCTTTGATAGACCAAGATTTCTGCTTGAATTTACGTGTGAGTTGTCTGACTTTATCAAAGAGTTCTTTGGTGTTATTTGTGTCGGCGTGTAATTGAATTTCTCTGCAGATTAAATCTGGTATGTATATGAAATTTCATTTTTTGTATTGACTTTTAATGAGCCAATATTTGGAAGGTTAGTTACATACGATGTAAATCGCATATATGTATTTTGTTTTATCTACATTATTTAAGGTGAGATTAGTACACTGAAACCATTTTTGAATTGTAGCAAAGTCTGTGTCGGTTTTTTGTTTTAAGTTACTTCATATATTTGCATCATAGAGAATAGCTTTGTCCTCTGCAAAGCGCATTATCTTACCTGTGATATTCAGTTTGAATAGATCGTTGATGTAGATATGGAAGAGAATTGATCCTACGACTGTACCTGCGGGTAAAGGGGGCGGTGGGGATGAATTATATCCATAGGATATATAATATAGTTGTTGCTTGTTTAGAAGATAACTTTCTAGGGTATTATATGCAAGCCCTCTTATACTATATTTTTTTAAGTTTAGTTAGCAATATTTTATGTGAAACAGTATCAAATTCCTTTGGTAAATCTACAAATATACCAAGAGCTTGTCTTGGATTATAAAGATTTAGCTGTTAGAGCAGAGATTGCATCTTTAGTGGATTTTCTTTCTTAAAATCCATAATGATATTCCGATATTTAATATGTTTTTTAATTTGTAAGTCTTATCGTAATTATTCTTTATAATATTTTACCTATGCTTGCGATTAGGGTGATAGGCCTATTATAGTTTTGATAATATATTTCTTTGTCAGATATGAAAAGTGGTTTAATACTTCCAGTTTTTAAAATATATGGAAAAATACCTATATTAAGACATGTATTTATTATATATGAAGACTACAGCGGAAAATACTGTAAGTCAAGTTTTACCGATTTCTTTTGAAATACATTTTTCGATACTTGGATACACGTAGTACAATCCACAAATATCAAACAAAATTAAAGTGCAATAAGTCAAACGTTACAAACGAATAAAATAATGCTATACAGTGGAAGAGCGCTGCAAGTCAAGGTTAAACTAGGCAACAATGCTATAAGTCAGATATAGGTGCTCAATGCGCCTGTCCGTAGGGACAATTTACAACGGAAAATCACAGTCAGTGTTCAGCATTCATACAAGTTGTTTATTTAAGTATCAATATTATCATAATCACAGTTTGTTTTTTAACGTTTGGTAAGTTTGAACTATTGTTTATTAATATGGAAAGTGAGGACAGCGAAATTGAAGAGGCTTTACAGTCAAAAACTACAAGAAAACAAAAAAGTTTTGATCTAATACGTGATGTAGCTAAAGCGCTAAAAGTGCAAACTCACGAAACAGGCGAGGACTGCCGTTGCAAACGTTGTCAGTGTTTTGAAAATATAACGGTTGAACAAAGAAATACAATTATTCGTAATATTAATTCTATGCTGAATTGGGACGAACAAAGTATGTATTTGGGTGGTCTAATATCCATACTTCCTGTAACTCAAAGAAGGCCAAGAAAAGATGAAGAGAATTGCAACGTAAGAGATGGCTCTTTTTATTACAGAATTCGCCTTGCGGTAACTAATGATGAGGGGCATACATCACCTGCAAAAGACGTTTAGGTTTGTCAAAAAGCTTTGACGATGGCTCTTCATGGCATATCCACGAGAAGATTACAATCTGTACAAAAAGCCCTAAAACATGGTACAACCGCCAAGGACAATACAGGTAAACATGGCTCAATACCCAATAAATTGTCTGAAGAAACTATGCAGTTAATTTTAAATCACATAAACTCATTCAAAAGACGTATGACTCATTACAGTCTAAAAAAATCTAGCAGGAAGTACCTTCCAGACGAACTTAAAATTAAAAAGATGTACAAAATGTTCCTTGAGAAACATTCCAATAGAGCAGTGTGCTATAAAGTATATAGAAAAACATTCAACACACGCTTTAATATCTCCTTTGGGTATCCCAGAACCGACACTTGCGGCATTTCTGATGCTTCCAAAATAAAAATAAGGAAATATAAAGATGAAAAATTAATTATTAAACTTAAAACAAGGCAGAAACTTCACTTGCTGAAAGCACAGACATTTTACAAAGGAAAAACAAAAGCTAAACTACTAGCAAGGATCTCAAGAGAATATAAAGTCATAGCCATGGACTATAATAAAAACCTTCCAATGCCTAATATTACGAGTAACGACGTGTATTATAAAAAGCAGTTGTCTTTCTACTCCTTTAATGTCCATCGACTTAGTGATAATGATGTTGTTATGTACTCGTACCCTGAGACAGTAGCTCGAAAAGGTGCCAATGAAGTTTGCTCATTTCTGGATGACTATGTGACAATCCAGCTTCCTCCTGAAGTTCGTAACTTAGTGATTTTCTGTGATTCGTGTGGAGGCCAAAATAAAAATTGGATGGTATTCCGGTTTCTACATTATTTAGCCCATAAAATAAACAGATTTGACTCTATTTCTGTGACCTTTCCTATAAGAGGTAACTCTTACATGGAGACGGATAAAGATTTTGGTATCGTTAATCAAAAAAGTACAGCAGAAACACCAGAAGATTGGGAAGCAGTGTTACGATTGGTTCGTTAAAAACATGTGCCTTATAAAGTAGAAGTGGTTGATAACTACTTGGTGCGTAGCTGGGACACTTTTCTTGCACCTATGTATGTTACAAAAGCCCATTTTAAAATTAGACCAATAAGAAAATTAAGCATT
Organism: Diabrotica balteata; assembly: GCA_918026665.1. NCBI lineage: Eukaryota > Metazoa > Arthropoda > Insecta > Coleoptera > Chrysomelidae > Diabrotica > Diabrotica balteata. The sequence continues at coordinate 83,833,478 of OU898284.1, forward strand.
TCAAAGCAACATCCCAGACTAATTTATTTCAAAAACACCTACAATGGAATAATGGTTTCGGCTGTCATTAACAAAAAAGTGACTAATAGGAAACCACCGTATACTGGAAAAGAATTCGTTTTTCCTTTTCGATCCTATACTGAGCCACTGCCCATTTCAATAGCAAAATACAAAGATCTCCAAGTTTTAAAAAAAATTTGTTTAGAAAAAGGAAGAATGTATTTTGATCAGCAAAAAAAAACATGACTTATTTTTTATCTTAAGAATTTTACAATATTATTAATTCATTTAACAGAAAATAATAATGTTTTTATCTTTAGTTAAGTTAAACAAGTCTAGTTCTGCTTCTTTTTTTCTTTCGTTGAATTCATAATATTATATTATTTTGTCAATTACAGCGTTTTTGCCTTTTTCCTCCAGACCTTTAGTTGTTTTTTTTTAATTTCTCTCGTTACCTACTGTACATGACAATTTCAATTTTATAATATCATACTCTGTATATATGAGTTGTCAAATACTCAATACAATGGTGGTTTAGCATGTTTAATTATGAATTACGAAATTTTGTATCTAAAAATCGCGTGTTTCAAAAATTTAAAAAATTTACTTACAGCGTTTTTTCCCTGTAGTCTTCATTTATTAAGGGTTTTAAAAGCTGTTTGTTGATTATTTCTCTTAAAGTTTTTAGGTTTAATATCATGTTCTGTGACTTTTTATTTTTTTAAGATTTTATTATTTCTTCAACCTCATTTTCAGTCATTGGAAATAGGTACACAGTGTTATTAATTTTTTTTTAATCTTACATTATCATCCTGAGTCTAGAACAAAAATGATATGCTATTCATATTTTTAATCGTCTTCTATCCGATGTATCCTGGTTTTATCGCAGCACTCCGATTTTGTAAAATTTGTCAGATATATTCTGACCTTAATATATAGCGAAAGGGGTTAAAAGAAACACGCAGACAACAAACCAATAACTCGAAATACCTACGGTCGAACAAAAGGTAAAAAATACCTGTTTCGAAGCATCTGACTGTGCACCTGTCGCTTTCCTGCCACCAACTGTCTTCCTTAATGCAAAGTTGCCAACTCTCGACTTGTGTATTTCCGTAATTCGGACGACTGGCGGATATACGAAAAACACGTAAATTATTTTTACCTTTTGGAAAAGGGTTTTTATAGAATACGATTGCTTGTTCAGGAAATATTTTAAGGAATTCATTTTATTTTAAATACTCTATGGTTGCTCATACATTTTTTAAGAATATACTTAAAAATGTTAATAAATAGTACATTGTTTACCGGGTAGGAAAAGCTTAACATTCCTGGACGACTGTGAAGATTGCTAAGTCGAGGCGCAAGCCGAGACTTAGCAACACAGAGTCCAGGAATGTGACTTTTCCTACGAGGTAAACATACTATTTTTCCGCAAATCGTTTAAAATTCGACAGATATTGATTTAAAAAAAACGCGATAATTTTATTCCCAAATAAATGGTGCTTTGAAATTCCTAATAAAATTTCTTGGGTTACTATGGAAAACGTATTGAGGTTGAATTGCCAAACTTGACACTTATAAATTTAATTGCTGGTGTTCTCGAAAGTAAAATGATAAGTGATGATGAAATTTCCATTCCTGGGACTCCTCCAGAGCTGGTTGAGGCAGTGAAATACTGCTTCATTAGAATTATTGCCAAAGAAATCAAGAGAAAAGTACGAAAATGCATACAGACGTTTTATGGATTATCGCATGAGTAAAAATACGAGTTCTTTCTCAGAAAATGTTGTAATGGCATACTTCCTAGACCTTTGTTTAAAGATGAAATCTTCAACATTATGGGCCAATTATTCAATGCTGAAGTCAACCCTTGCACTTAACAATGTAGATATATCTACATACTCAAAACTTCGTTCTTTATTGAAACGGCAAGCTCAAGGTTATAGGGCAAAGAAATCTAAGATTTTAACGAAGGAAGAAATTGAAAAATTTATCCAGGAAGCTCCAGATAAAGAAAATTTAATGATTAAGGTAATTTACAAGGTTTTAATTTCTATTTAGATTATAGCTTTATTTATTTTTTAGGTGGCTGTAATATTTGGTATTTCTGGGGCCTGTAGAACGGATGAGTTAGTCCGAATGACTGTACACGATATAGAAGACTTAGAATCTAAGCTTTTAATCAGCATACCTGATTCGAAAACCAACAAACCAAGATCATTTGTAATTAATCAGATCTACTTGACTGTTTATCGAAAGTGTGTTTCGCTAAGACCAGAAAATATGAACAGTGACCGATTTTTCTTTAAATATCAAAGCGGAAAGGGTTTGTAGACAAGTGGTAGGAATTCATCAATTTAGAAAAATGCCCAAAATAATTGCTACTTATTTGAACTTGGTAAATCCGCCAGAATATACTGGTCACTGCTTTCGTCGGTCTTCTGCAACAATATTGGTTGACTCTGGTGCCGACATAACTAGTTTAAAGAGGCATGGCGGATGGAAGTCATTAAACGTTGCTGAAGGATATATCGAAGAATCGCTTAACAATAAAGTTGAGGTATCAAATAAAATTTTCACAGTACAAAATATTCAACAAAATGACACTTCCGCATGTTGTCCAAAATGTTTCTCATAGTTCTAAGAGTGTTCCTCCATTGTTCAATAATTGTACTAACTGTCAAATTACTGTAAATATAACAAATTGATCTTAAAAATGTATTCAGCAATGACGATGTTTTCATATTATAAATTAATTGCTTATAAGCAATGTGTTTTCTATCATTTATGTAGAACACTAACAACTGTACGGAAATATCATTTCTTTACAGTAAGGAAATGACATTTCTTTACAGTAAGGAAGTCCTGACTTTTTCTTCAAGAAATTTTGACAGGAATATCAAAATTTCCTGGCGATTTGCGGAAAAAAAGTTTTAGTTACTTAGTTATAGTGCTTCTGAGACACCTGTAACCATTCTTTACACGGTCACATCTATTTATTTTTACTACCATTATACTGCTGCACAATATTAAAAATTTTTATAGATGAACAATTTTGATTATTACAACATAAGTACTAGATTTAGTGAAGTGTAAAACAGCTCAAGATAGGGAAATATTGAGAGAACTGGGGGAGACCTATATCCAACAATGGAAGGATAGAGAATAGGTTAAAAAAAATAAATAAAAAAGAGCATTTAAAGGGTAAAATACTTGAAAATGTAAGGCAGTCAGCTTGAAAAACATAGTAAATGAGGAATACCGGATAAAAACTAAGTGAAGAAAAATAAACCAAATATGGTCAAAAAAAAACAGTAGGTATAAAAAAAATCTGGTAACATGGATAAAAAGAAGCTACTATTTTCACTTAACTATATTCTTTCAACTTTTTCTTCAGCTTCATTCTAATTTTTCTGTCACACAACAAACCACTCGCTTCCTTCCACTTTATTCATCAAATTCTAATTCTACTGAATGCAGCTTTATCTATTTCCCCCATTACTTTGTAATATCGATCCTTGGTACTTTAAACTATTACTTTTTACAATCATTTCGCTATCTTTAAATACACGTGTAGTGTGTTTGTGTCCTACTAAGTTTCAAACCTGTTTTCTCAAACGCTTATCACCACTGTTCTAGTTTTTGTTCTAAATCGCTTTCACTATCTTTGACCAACACTACATCATCAGCATCATTAAGCACCAGGTAATACCAAGAAATGTTACCCATTAGTTTTGCTGTTATTTGATCCACCACTAACAAAAATAAATAAGCACTAAGCACCAAGTCTTGGGGCAATCTTACTTTTACATCAATATACCGGCTATTCGCTTGATATCATCAGTGTATCTGGTTTTTGTCTTTACGTGACTTATTTGCCTTGGGTCACCATTTAGCAATTTGTTTTATTCAACGGTTGTCTTCCATTCTTCCTATATGTCCTGGCCAATCCCACTTTAACATGGCACTTTGTTGATTACATTTGTTACTTTTGATCTTCTTCGTAGGTATTCATTGGTTTTGCGATCGCTGAGCTTAATGTTCCCTTGGTTACTGGAAGTTTGTGAACCGTGTTTAAAAAGGCCATGTTTAAAATTCATATGTCACAACCAGATTTACATACAGATCAATATTTTTTGTATTTAGAGTATTTGGTAAGCTTGTTTTTAATTTTCCAAATCCTGCCCATGCTAAGCAATATCTTCTATATTCTTTAAGGTTAAGCTTTGATAGTTTCATTTTTTGCATAAGTATACATATGTATATATATATATGTATATATATATATATATATATATATATATATATATATATATATATATATATATATACCTTTTATATATTATTCTTGTCCAGAATTATCAGTTGTATATAGACATTAGTTAGATATCTAGTTTTATAAAATTAAAAGGAAAATCAAAGTGGTAGACTATATACCATAGTTTAAAATATAACAAAGAAGTAAAGATTTCTTATGTATGATGGTATATTTATATATATTTAAAATGTATTCAAAAGGATTACAAATATCTTCAAACCGTTTTCGGTTCAGTCGGACTATTATCAGATAATACATATCACTTAAGCGTAGGTGAATGTAGCTACCAATATAGGTGTAAAAACCTTTAGATTAATTTAAAATCATGTCATCGTATTTACTATATTTTACTTTTTAGAGTTGTAAGAAGCTTATTACATGCGAGTAAAAAAGTATCGCGCGAGCCGCTTAGCGGCGAGGCGCAGTAAATTACCACTATATTCACACTGACAGATTAATAATTTTTAATCTGTCAAAATAACGTCTGTTAATTCGTTTCCATGGTAACTCGACCAACTGACTTACGAGGCTTATGTGATATTACACATTTTTATAAAACTGAAGCGTAATTTTTTTTATTACGTGCTAGTCATTACGTGTCAGTATCTGTTATGATGCATTTACTTAGCATCCAAATAGTAGGTAATATACAATTTACTAGTAAGAGAGTAGAAAAAATAAATTAAATTAAATAACTTCCTATGTGAGATACAGGTACGTATGTACTTAATAGAATAAGATTTAAGAAGAATAGAGTGTCTGATTGGTAGTTAGTATTTCTAAATATAATTATAAATTAAAAATATTTAATTAACACAGTTTCTCAGAGCTATGTCTTATTTTATAGAGACTTTCTACCTCTCCATCGACAAATCGTCTCATGACCCATATCGTCTACTTCTTCTCTTACACCTAACTCCTACTAATCTTTCTAATTTTGTCATGTACTCATTTTTCTCAATCCACACCAAGCCACTCTTTCTTAATACATTTAGCTTGTACATTACATCCCATCTTTTTTCCAGTATTTTAAACTTCACCTTTGACCTTTATTCCCCTGTTCTTAACCTGAAGAAGACCAGGATGAAACACAATTAGGCCTCAGAAATGGATTGGGAACTCGGGACGCCCTCTTTGCATTAAATGTATTACTGTAGAAATGTCGAGATCAAAGGAAAGATGCCTTTGCTGTATTTTATTGACTACAAAAAGGCCTTTGATCGAGTGCAGAATCGCAAATTAATTACAATATTAAAAGATAAAGGAGTTGATAGTCAAGACATACGATTCATAGAAAAGTTATACTGGCGCCAAACACCGACAGCTTGCATATCCGGAAAATCAACAGAAATATGTAAAATACAAAAAGGTATCAGACAGGGTTGTATACTATCCTCACTGTTATTTAATTTATATTTAGATAGAATATTTAAAGAAGCGCTGCATAATTTGGAATGGGGCGTGAAAGTTATTGGAATTCTGATAAATACAATCAGATATGCAGACGATACAGTTATTTTAAGTGATGACATGAATGGACTACAATGCATTTTAAATGCCATTGATACAGTGGGAAGAGAGTTGGGCCTAAACATAAACTGTTCAAAAACAAAACACATGGTGTTTAGCCGTTTAGCACATCACGATACACGATTATAAGTTGATGGTCATATAATTCAAAGAGTGTCCAGTTTTAATTATCTTGGTTTGCCCTATTACTGAACAACTAGATCCAGATCAAGAAATAAAATGTAGAATCGAGATAGCCCGCACGACATTTTTAAAAATGAGGTCATTCTTCTGTAATGATAACTTGCAACTTCAACTTTGAAAGCGCATGGTAAAATGCTACATTTGGTCAGTCCTCTTATATGGTGTCGAAGCATAAACAATAAAAATATCTACCATTAATCGTCTGGAGGCCTTTGAAATGTGGCAGCACAGACGTATACTAAAAATTCCATGGACGGCTATGCTGACAAATGTGGCAGTCCTTGAGAGAGCAAATACTGCTCGCGAGCTGCTTGATAACATCAAATGTAGAAACATGGCCTATTTTGGACACATAGTAAGGGGAGACCGATATAATATTCTTCAACTTATTATGATGGGTAAAATCGAAGGACGCAGAGGAATTGGTAGAAAGCAGGCCTCTTGGTTGAAGAATATTAGGGAGTGGACAAAAATAAGGAAAACTAGGCAACTATTTAAAATAGCTCGAGACAGCGACAGTCTCGCCATGTTAATCGCCAACGTCAAGGGGATTTGATAGGTCACGTTAAGAAGAAGTTCTTCACCTATAAATACTCCAGAAGTAGATTCAGATCAAATAATTCTATTCCCCCTTTACTAACTATTCAGAACCATACAATAAGTAGAATCCCTCACTCATATACGTCCCCTTATACTCACATACCAAGATAGTTTCATGGTATATCCAAAGCCAAGCCACACATCCGAATTTATTTTTTTCATTTACAATGATACATTAACGTCCACATTTTTTTAACATAACTGCTCTAACTACAATCATCTCTTCTCTTATTTTTTCCTTAAAGTATACTGTTCTTTCCTTATCAACACATGCTTTTCTTAGGTTATGATTTTGCACATCCAGAGATGTAAGTTTCGTGGTAAGTCAATTTTCTCATCACAAAAACAATTAAACATTACAAATTACAACTTTAGCCAGATAGATTGACCCTATACCCATCAATTTTATTAGTTTACCGTATTTTGATATATTAATATTTAATTAACTTTCCCGTTTACATAACATTCACAAACTTATAATTAGGACATCTTATAATACTCAGTACCAAATGTCTTGTTGTAACAAGTTATAAGTTAAGTAATATACTAGCGAGATTTTGCACTATCATCTTCTATATCAAAAACACACACATACATCAACTAACATTTCAGTATGTAATAATAAATATATATTAACAATATTACAGTAACTTCCACACCATTCGAACACAACTACATTGACTAAGATCATCAAGATCATTCTTGTGGGCCACGTAAAGCTATGATACATATATGTGTATCTGACCTGTCGTTAGATTGTGGATGCCAAAACATACGTTCACAGCTGTCTCTTGTAATAAGCCACTTTCGTAGAAATACTAGCAGTAGCTCAAGTTTTCATCAAATCAAATGTAATTACTGTTGTGGTATTTTTTATCCTATATTCCTTCATTGCACTTCGAGCTGCTTCTACCGTATAAAGGTGTTACTCTTTTTCTGCTTCCATTCTGCTCTTTTCTACACCTACACAGCTTTTTATTTTCGTGTCATAAGCATCATATCGTTTACAAGTGTCGGTATGGTTTTTCGCTTTGCACATACAAATCAAAAAGTTTTGAGATATTTAAATCAGGTGACAGATACTCTCGATTAAGCTTTTAGTTGCGGCTATAGTGAGCTGTATATTTGGCAAATTTGCTTCTTCTTAGTCGTTAACCTAATGCAGGTATCGTGATATCATAAAGCTATTAGCTAAATTTCCCAATGTTCCTCCACGTTTTTCTATCTTCTGCCATTCTAGCGCATTCTGACAATGGAGCGCCAATGGTAGCAATAATATGGTCCGTGTATCGTGTGGGAGATCTACCTCTATTTCTTTTGCCTTCTACTTTTCCCTGGATGGTAAGTTTTTCAAGACCATTTCTTCGAAGCACATGTCCAAAACAGCTTATTATTTGTTCTGATATTTGTGTTCTTAGTCTTTTCTTTATGTTTAGCTGGTCCAGTATGGATTCATTTGTTCTTCGGGCCACCCATGGAATTCTCAGCATTCGTCTCCAGCAGTACATCTCAAATACATCTGTGTTCTTTTTGTCTTTCTCAGAAAGGGTCCAGCATTCCGATGCATAAGTAAAAACTGAAAAAACTAGACTTCTTACTAGTCTCATTTTTGTATCAGTAGTTATTTCATGGCTTTTCCAATTTTTTGTTAATTTTCCCATAGCGCTTTTTGTAATTGCTGACCGCCGCTTTATTTCTTTATTACAGCCTCCTTTGTTGGTTATTAATGAGCCCAAATACACAAATGTATCTACAACAGCGATATTGTTTATCATGACCAGATGATTTTGATTGTTGTTAGCTCTGTCAATTATCATGATTCTTGTTTTATCTCTGTTTATTTTAGGGCCCATCGTTAAGCTTACGTCTTCTATCCCTTGTAGCAGGTGAATCAATTTAGCTTCAAAACTAGCGAGGATAGTAGTATCATCTGCATATCTCAAGTTGCAAATCTTCTTCCCGCCAATGGTGATGCCACCGTTCCAGTCCTCAGTAGCTTTCCGCATTATCCATTCACCATAGATGTTAAATAGAATTGGGCTTAGTATGCAGCCTTGTCTCACGCCCTTTGTGACCCTGAAACAATTGGTTAGTTCCCCATTTATTCTAACTCTGGCATAATTGTTATTGTACAGGCTTTTAATTAGCAGTATCAGATTATTGGGGACTCATATTTCAGACAAAACCTGCCACATTTTACTCCAGTTGACCAAATCGAAAGCTTTACTATAATCTATGAAGCACAAATATGTTGTGATGTTGAATTCTCTGGATTTTTCAACAATTTGCCGTACGTTTAAAATTTGTTCTCTAGTACCACGCCCGGAGACGAAACCTGCTTGTTCCTCTGCAATGTTAGGTGGTAAAAAGGGCTTTATCCTCTCGAGAATTGTGTGTAAGAGTATCTAACTGCAATGCACAATTAGAGCAATTGTGCGATAGTTGCTACATAAATCTTTCGCTCCCTTTTTATGTATGGGAATATATAGTGATTGTGTCCAGTCCTTATGCCATTTACCTGTCTCCCATACTCTTTGACACATTTGATGTATTATATCCACTCCAACGTCATCTAAGGTTTAGTCCCAAATTATTTCAATAGGTATGTTATCTGGACCGGCAGCTTTCTGATTTTTTTGCCTCATAATTGCTGCTTTAACTTCACTTTTGAGTACGTCAGGTTCCGTCCCAAAACTGGCATCTTCTTGTTGTGAAATTTGCTGATGAAATCTTGTATATTTTGAATGTTCGTTTCACTTGTTTTCTTCTTAGGGTGGTGCTTGCCTCTTTTATCCAATGGCGGAGTTATTAATTCACTCGGAAGCTTAGAAAACGAACTCGCTTTCTCCATTTTAAGATTATAATTTTAAAGTTATACTCTTAAAAAATTTAGAATAGAATTTCAATTTTTAGCCGAGATATTAACATCACTATTCATATAAAATACAGTAATTTACTCACCGTTACACAATATTGCACAAACATAAACCGTATAAAAGGCTGATTGTACTGTTAAAATGAATGAACGCTAGACGAGAATGATACAAACACACAAGACAAGATTGAGAATGTTGAGTGAAAAAATATTAGACTGCCCACTTGCTTAACTGTCACTTGGGCCAGATTTTCATAAGTAAATCATATGAAACGTTTACGTATCATAACTGTACAACTCGAGCCATCTCTTGGTATACAGCGAAATGTTAGTTGTGCCACTGTGAAATAAAAGATATGATACAATGTATTGTACAACCTATCTGAATTATACAAAAAAATCAGTTGGGCCAATCTGCTTCTGAGTGACTCGAATAAAAGAGAAATTTCGAAAATGCGTCAAATCTAAAAAATCACTTGGATGTAAGAGATGGACATTGTCCTTGAGGCAGAAATTTAAGATTCGGGCCATAGAATTGTATATAAGGCGAGTTTGAGGTGTGACAAAAAGGAAATGCTTACAACAAGTTTACAAATTAGAAAAGACATTTAAGTATAATCTGCCTTGGAATTCATTGACTAGAGATAATAGAGCTGGTTAGGATGGATAACCAAAGATAAACCAAAAAAGTATGGAAAGCACATAAAACCCAAAAAAAAAAACAGATGAACGACAGGAGCAACTTGGAACAACGAAATAGTTAAAACATTAAATGAAGGAGGAGTTATGCTATGACACCTCAACAATGCCACGAAATAAAAAGGACTCAAAGGAATATGAGCGTGGTGATAATTAGTTAAAATGACTACACTAAATCAGATGAGATTATTCCCATAAAGTCAAACGGGATCTGGTTATGTAGGATCATAATACGATTTTTAAGTTTTCACTTTATTTTTATTTAATTGAATATTATTTAAGTTTATTCAAGTTTATATTTTTATAAAATATTATTTGCATGAAATAGGCATAATAAATATAATTAAATATTGCATAATGTTAAAGGTACACTTACGCAATTCCTTCATTTCATTTACCTGACTGTAAAGCAATTATAAAATGCAAGCCATATGTTCGGAATGCACATGTCGATGACTTGTTTTACGATGTTGCCGGTTTTATTTTTTATACGAAAATTCAACATATTACTGAACAGCTTTAGATTTCTAGTCTATTTCTTTTTTATTAAGTGTTTTACACCTGTATATTGTATATTCTATTTTTTATTAAATCTTTTATTTCTTTGATGAGCTTTTAAACTGTATTTGTTTCTGGATCGATTATTTTGCTCCTTACATTATAATATTCGTAAAATTGGTAAAGAAATAATAAATAAGACTTACTCACAATCAATTTAATTTAACTATTAGACGACCAATTTCGCTTTCTACAATATGCAAAGCATCCTCAGGTCTCGATACAAAGTTAAACAAATGATGACGGTACAAACAAATGGTAACTTTGTATCGAGACCTGAGGATGCTTTGCATATTGTAGAAAGCGAAACCGGTCGTCCGATAGTTAAATTAAATTGATTATGAGTAAGTCTTATTTTTATTTCTTTACCTATTTGAAATGGACTCACACAAGCAACACATTCATGATTTCGTAAAATTGATAATTATTTTGAATCAAAGTTTAAATCTTTGCATATTATTCGGTATGTTCTCTAATTCAATTCAGTATGTTCTCTCTTGATAAGTTTTTTTTTTGCTGTCTTAGTTTTAATTCTTATTCGTGTTATTAGCATTCTGTGATCGCTGTTTTTTCTTCATATGCTTTCTTCTGATCGGAGGTTGACCATCAACCGGGAAACTTCTCTACATACAATGGCGCACCCAGGAGGGGTTTTGGGGGTTAACCCTCCCCCAAGGCACTATTCCGACACTGTTACTGACAATTTAAGGACTTAAAGTGGTGGAGGTAACATAAAAAAACGGTTCCCAACCAAACCCCCCCCCCCCCAGAGGAAAATTCTAGATGCGCCACTGCTTCTCTATCTTCTGCTAATCATATAATTGTGCTGACTCAAACAAAACAACAAAATTCTATAAAGAACGGATTAATGGACAATAATAGTAAATAATAAATATCTAAGTAGACTTTGATCACCAACTATAGCACTTCTTAAATTTACTGCAGTTAATAATATCATGTACTTACATTTGTGTCACATGCTATATTCAAATTAAAATTCAGATTGTCAAATAACTGTCAGTCTTGTTACAGATTTTAAAGTTTCTCCACATTTTAAAGTTTAATTGCTACAGATAGCCAGGTGATTGTGTTGTAGATTACGATATTTATTTGGGAAATATTACCTATATTACAAGGATAAGTGATTTAACTCGCTGAAACTTCCTCTTTTAATTTAATTTTTTACCTAGGTGTAGTTTTTGTTAGATTCTAATAATGTCTGTTGATTCAGGTGGTAATAAACCACCTGATATTACAGTAAATTTGAAATCCGATTATTCAATAAAATATTTAAGTACATATAATTTCAATAATAAATATTCTAATATTATTCCGGACCTTACTACGTTTTTATAGAACACACACAAGATATTATATCGGTAGGTATAAGTAAGTTAAAAGTAGTGTTTAAATCATATAATATAACAAATTATTTGGTAAATTATAAAATTCTGAACTGCGCCTCCGGTGCCGGTCCCAAGGCCGAGTAAAGGAGAAGGGTTGGGGCGATGGGCTAGCAATTCATCCTTTGTCGAAAGTAATAAATGCTTAAAAGTTCGACCAAAAGCCTCGAAATACAACGAATGGATCAAGACAAATGCGACTAATGCAACAGAAAAGGAAAATGATATTATCTACATGGAATGTACAAGGAGGTAGAACATAGTGGAGTAAGTAAAATAACAGAGCTAAGACAAAGTCTCTATTACCATTCGAAAAAATCTTAAAAACAATGTTAAATCGTAAACTATAGTAAATGAACAACTGCTAATACTGGAAATAAAAAACAATGGGCGCAACATCGTAACTGTCTGAGTGTATGCCCCAAATGAAGATGAAGATCCAGCTAATAAAGACAATTTCTACAAGATGAATAAAATACTCTCAGAAGTTAAAGAAAACTGTGGTGAAATTTTTATACTAGAAGATTTAAACAGCAGAGTAGTAAAGATAAGAAAATAAGAGAGTCGTGGGAATATGCGGGGAACAAATTACCAATGACAACGGAATGCGTTTTTTTGTCCAACAACGTCTCTCAAAATTATGAATGGATTTATTCAACATAGAGATATCCACAAATTTAGATGCATACAGCTTACTAGGAATCTGCGCTCGATAATCGACTATGTAATCCAACGTCAAACTTCTCAGCTGAAAACAACTGACGTAAGGGTATACGGTGGATCAGAATGTAGATCCGACCATCATTTTACTTATGGCCAACGTGATAGTTAACTATCGCAAAAACAATAACACTTAGGTACAGAATATAGAAAAGGGACAAGAAGTAACATCTCCGAAATATTACCTAAAAAAGGTTAAAAAAAGATTCAACGAAATTTCTTTACAAATTACGACTGGCAACAAAGTTACAAAATGTGGATCAAGAAAATATACCAGCAAAGAATTATACCAGCTACTTAAAAAATGCATTCATGAGGATGAAAATGAAGTTTTGGGTAAAACGACAAACATGAAACAAAAAATCAAGAATGGTGGTCGGAGAATATGCAAACGTTAGTCAACAAGAAGAAAATTGCTTATCAGAAATGGATGTCAACGAGAAATAAGGAAGATTACAAGATATATCAAAAATTAAATCGAGATGTAAAAAGAGAAGTAGTGAAAAGTAAAAATGAGATGTGGGATCGAAGATGTGCAGAGGTGGATAGGTCATCATTATCATTGGCTTTTACAACTCTTCGTGAGTTTTTGCCGCGTTTACTATTGCCTTCCATTGATTCAGATTCTGTGCTATTATTTCCCATGGCCTTACTTCCCTCTTCTCCAGGTCTTCCCTGACTGCGTCTTTCCACCTTTTTCTAGGCCTTCCTGACGATCTTCTACCATCTGGTCTTTCCCAAAACACATTGCTAATCAGTCTGTCGTCATCACCAGAGGTAGATAGGTATATGGGTGGAACAAGAGTTGAGCAAGCGTAGAAGGTGATAAAGTATCTTCGGAGGAAAGGAAATAAAAATATAACTTACAGTTAATAGATCTGAAACAGTGGAAACACCATTATGAGGTCTTACTGATAGATGATAGATGTAAATTCCAAAATATCGAAATGGAAGAAATATCTGAACATACACAAATAATTAAGATAATAACCGAGAGATAATAATTAAGAGATAATAATTAAGAGTTGTTGATACCCTCAAAAGAATGAAAAACGGTAAAGCAGCAGGACCTGGAGACATCCCAATTAAGTTGGTAAAGTGTGGACGAAAAATATTACATGAGATGTTGGTTCAACTATTAACAAATGCTTAAAAGGGCAAAATGACCTTGATGATTGGAATGTTTGATACATAAACTCAATATTCAAGAAGGGGATAAACGCAAATGCTTTAATTATAGAGCAATAACTGTTATCAGCTTAGTGGGGAGAATACGAAAACATAGAAGAAAATGTTTTTCGTGCGGGAAGATCGTTCACTAATGGTATATTTGTTATGCAGCAGGTAATTAAAAAACGGAAGGCAAGGAATCTATCTACCCACCTATTGTTTGTAGATTTAGAGAAGGCATATGATACGGTATCTTTGAAAAAACTGTTTCAAACATTAACGAAAGTAGGTCTTAGTAGAAAGAATGTGAATGCTATCGATAATATATCGATAATATAAACAAAAATGCAAAAAGTGTCGTTAAAGAAGAAAATTTTCAAAAAAGCCTTCTAAACTCTCTACTATGATCTAAAGATCTTAGATAAGATACAAAATTGACAATCTATCAACCCTAGTAGAGTCTATTATGATTTATGGGGCAGAAGTTTGTCAGATCATGAAAAAAGATAGAAGTAGAAAAAAGATCATGTCAGGAATATAGATATTAGAATAAGGACAAATACTGTATATTCCAATATAGACAGAATTGAAAAGAGACAACAAGTGTAGTACGATCACGTGAAGCGAATAAATAAAAATAGATGACCGAAAGAAAGCAATAAATTACATACCATAACAAAAACGAAGAAGGGGAAGGCCTTTAGTTGCCTGGAAAGAAAATGTACGGCACACAATGCTAGATAGAGCGAGATTTAGAAGCGATAATAATTAATAATCTCTCTAAACATAATTCCATGTATCAACGGTTCCTTGTACAGTAAGAAACACATCGCACTCATTATCAAAATTTGACTTGATCTGCCGTATACCTATTCCAAAATCTTAAAAATAAATTAGTGACTAGAAAAAGTTCTGTTAAGAATAAAAGGAGGATGGCTGGAATAGTTATTTTTAGTATATTTTACAATTATTATTTTAAATTATTAAAATAAATCATGAATGTGAATCATGAATGTGTTGCTTGTGTGAGTCCATATCAAATAGGTAAAGAAATTAAAATAAACTCTGGATAAAGTATACTAGTTTAATAACTGAACAGATAAAAGACTTCAAAATATTAGCAGTTATAAACATCACAATATCAAATATTTAATGATATCCTAATAGATTCAGCCAGAGAAGCGATTGGAAAAAAACTAAAGCTACCACAAAAACACCTCTGCCCTGGTGAAATATCGAAATAGAAACTTCCTTGAAACAAACAAAACACTCCTTTAATATATTGAAAAAACACAATTCCGAAACTAACTTAGCTAGATTTAGAGCGTTAAGAGCCAGGTCCAGATTTCTAATCAAAAAATCTAAAAAAGAAAGCGGGCCAATTATGTCTCATCAATAAATTCATCTACACCAATAAATGATAATTGGCAGAAAATAAGGAAAATAAAAGGCTCAACCAAAATTAATAATATTGACACCATTGCTACTGATAACTTAATTACGTCAGATAAACTAGAAATTGTAGAAATCTTAGCTGATCACTATCAACAATATTCGAGCAATGATCAATACAACTCTACATTTTTAAAACACAAAGAAAAAACCGAATTATCACAAATCAAAATAGAAGATATTTATGCCCTCTCAATATACCGATTACAATAGAGGAGTTAAACGAAAGCTTAGGCAATGCTAAAAAAACTTCTTCAGGACCTGATGATATTTCAACAATATTTATTGAGAAACTACCTGAAACAGTAAAGAAAATTTTAGTTGACATCTTTAACAATATTTACACAAATAAAACGTTTCCTTCAATATGGCGTCAAGCAATTATAATTCCTTTTTTAAAAATGAATAAGCCAAAAAACTTACTATCCTCCTATCGTCCAATATCTCTCACCAGTAACATTTGCAAAGCAATGGAGAGAATATTGAGTAAAAGACTGAAATGGCACTTGGAAAAGGAAAAACTTTTTACTCCAATACAAAGCGGATACCGTTCAGACAGATCGACAGCTGATAACATTGTTGCACTAGAATCCGAAATACATAAAGCATTTACAAATCAACAAAAAGTAATTGCAATATTTTTCGACATTAAAAAAGCTTTCGACACAACATGGAAGCATTATATCCTCAAAATTATGAAAAACTGGAAAATAGATGGTAACTTTCTCGCTTTCACCAAAAATTTTCTTCAAAACAGGTCCATACAAGTAAAAACGAATTGATTCATGTCAACATCGAAATCACTTCATAATGGAATTCCTCAAGGATCGGCCTTAAGTCCACTATTATTCTTAATCGCAATAAATAATATAACAAACCACATAAAGCTCTCCCGTAAAAAGCTAATCTTTTTGCTGATGATCTAGTAATATATGTTAAAAGTAAAAATATAGAATTAGCTACGCAAATTTTACAGAGAACATTAAACAGCTTAGAAATGTGGTCTTTAGAGACTGGTTTAACTTTTTCAACTGAGAAGACTAAAGTAATAATGTTTGACAAACGAAGAGCAGAATACAACTTAAACTTGTATCTAAATGGCCATCCTCTAAAACAAGTCCGCGAAATCAAATTTTTGGGTGTAATATTTGACTCACAACTCACATGGACTTCACATATCAACAATTTGATCAATTCCTGTCAACAAGGAATAAACTTACTAAGAGTTTTATCCAATCATAAATGGGGATCAGATACTAAAATTCTTCTTAATTTATATCAGACATTAATAAGAAGCAAACTCGACTACGGATGCATCTGTTATGAAACAGCAAATAAAAATCAACTAAAAAAACTGGATGTTATTCAAACCACATCTCTAAGACTAATCTTTGGGGCCTTTAGAACTACTCCAATAAGAAGCCTTCAAGTGCTAGCAGGAGAAATGCCACTATACCTCAGAAGACAATATCTATCACTATGCTACGCTTCAAGAATTCTAAGCGCAAAGGATCATACCTTTCTCGCAAGTTTAGTATCGGAAGAATCACTAGAACAATACACAAATTACACCACCAAGACAGTACCATTTTACGAACGAGTTAAAAGATTACCGTATTATATCAATCAAATTACCTTGGCACCCATAAAAATATACCAGACACCTCCCTGGACAGTTTCTTTACCAATAGTAGACCTCTCCTTACTTAATCATGATAAGCATTTACACAATTCTGCAGAGATCAGGCTTCAGTATCATACAAATTTACTCAAATATTCCACTCACAAATTGTTCTTCACTGATGCCTCCAAAACTTGCAACGGAGTAGCAGCTGCTACTGTATCAGAAAACTTAATTTCTGCCACTAGATTAACTCACGGCTGTAGTATTTATACCGCAGAGCTCCAAGCAATACTTGACGCACTAAATCATTGTAAAAACCATAAATGAAAAACAAATACTAATATTATCAGATTCATTAAGCTCTTTACAGGCAATTAAACATGTTTATCCCACACACATCAATCTATTCCTAATTAAGGACGCGTTGCAACAGCTCCAATTTTCGGAGAAAACTATATCATTTATGTGGGTCCCATCCCATGTCGGAATATCTGGTAATGAGCTAGCAGACAAAACAGCGTTTAAAGCAATAAACAATGTGAACATTCCGACTACAACAGATATACCAATATCAGATACTAAGACTTTATTAAAGACTCATGTGAATAAAATATGGCAAGAAATATGGGATCAAACAAACACAAATCTTAAAAATATCAAACCAGACGTATCCTCAAAAAATCTTGGTATACCACCAAAACGAAAAGACCAGGTAATTATCAGCAGACTCCGACTTGGGCATACACGACTTACACACGGCTACATAATCTCCAAAGAACCACTACCAATGTCCAAAGATGCCAAACACCTTTCATAGTCAACCATATGTTAATAGAATGTCCAGAGTACACCTCAGCCAAGGCGATATTCAAGATACCCAACAGCCTGAAAGAAGCACAGGTTACAAAATTCAATGAAGTTCTGTCTTTTTTAAAACACTGTAAACTCTATAATAAATTGTGATTTAATTTTTGTTACATTTACATACATGTACATAATACCATATTGTTGTAAGTCATGACTTTTAAAATGTATCTTATTTTCTCTATTTGTATCATAAACCTACCGCTAATAACCCTAGTGGTTGATGCGGATAAATAAAAATTAAAAAAAAAACTCTGGATTATTTCAAAAGTAGGCCAAGAACTTTCAAATTACTGTAATAATATTTCAGTTTATTTAGATTATGATAGTTTTTAAAACGAACTTTACAAAAAATATTTTTCACTGTCAACTTAAACCTCAGACTTTTTGCCAAAAAAACCCACAAAGCTGTATTTACCTTATCTTGTTTCGGACGTGGTATTAATTTAAATTTAACTTATTATATAATCATAAAACTTTCAGTGAACTTTTGATAAGGGTTTCATTCGTGACAGCTCGCTGTTTTCAACCATATTGTAATATTATACATGAATGCCATAGGCGTGTAACTTTAGTTTGTTTCGTCCAAAAACCGCATTCTAGTTTTGAAAATTAAATTTAGAAACTAATGTTACAAATTAATTTATACAATTAACATTGATATCTACGAGAAGAATCTTTCCGGTTCAAAATGGTGAATGTCGAAATTAGGTTATGCACATGGAATGTTAAAACTCTTTACCAATCAGGAAAATTAGATAATGCCATTCAAGAAATAAAACGTGTAAATGCATAAATAAGGGGACTGAGCGACGTTCGATGAACTGGTTTCTATCTATCTATAGCCCAAAATCTATTCATGTGTTGAATATAGGCCTCTCCCATTTGTCTCCATTTGTTTCTTTCTTCTGTTTGTCTTTTTCACATTGGACTTGCGCTTTGCTCAATGTCATCTTTTCATCTCATTTGCGGTCGACCTCTTGACCTTTTTGCAGTATATGGTCTCCAGCGGCCAATTTATTTATTCCATCTTCCATCCTAATATCTTTCATCATGCCCAGCCCATTCCATTTTAATTTCAATGCATGTTCGACAGCGTCTGTTGTTTCGGTTTTGCATCTTATCCACTCGTTTCTCTTTTTATCTTTCAACGATACTCACAACATTTGTCTTTCCATAGCCCTTTGATTTTTATTTATTCTATCTAAGTTGCTCTTAGTACACGTCCATGTCTGGGCACCATATGTCAGAATAGGTAGGACGCATGCATTAAATACCTTAGTATTAATTCTTCTGGTTATTTCTTTAGTCGGGTTACTTTTGTCTGCTCTGATGGCTGGTCCTAAATAAATATATTCTTGGACGTATTCTATGTCTGTTCCACCTCTGGTAATTACTGATCTGTCTTCTGTATTAGTCATTATTGTAGTTTTCTTACATTCATGTTTAGTCCTTTCTCAAGAGATGTTTTTTTCCAGGTCTGAAATCATTATTCGTAGTTGTTCCATAGTTGTTGCTATCAAGAGCACATTCATCGGCGAATCTTAGATAATTTAAAAAATTCCCGTTTATAAAAAATCCCATTATTGTCCCCAGTCTATAGATTTAAAAATGTCTTCCAACACCAGAGTAAATAGTTTGGGTGAGATTGTATCCCCTTGTCTGACCACCTCTACAAATTCTAATTAAGTTTGCAAATCTCTGTCTAGCTGGCATTTTGATATATATTGTGGATTAACATTATGTACCGTGTAATCTTGTAATAGACAATACAACGATTGAGCGTGTGCCCTGTTATAAATATCTAGGTGCTTGGATCACAGACGATACTAATCAAACAAAAGAGATTAGATGTAGAATAGAAATCGCTAGATCAGTCTTTAATAGAATGCGCAAACTCTTTTGCAATCGTGATATCAATATAAAGTTACGAATACGAATGCTGCGGTGTTATGTCATTTTCTACCCTGTTATATGGAGTTGAGGCTTGGACACTAAAACAGTTGACCATAAAAAACATCGAAAGCTGTCGAGATGTGGTGCTATAGGCGCATTCTCAGAATTTCATGGATGGACCGCGTCACTAACACGCAAGTACTCCAAACTTTAGACAAAAGATGCGAAATTCTAAATGAGATTAAAAAACTAGAAAGATGGAATACTTGGGGCACATTGTGAGAGGTGAAAAGTACGAACTTATAGAAACATCATGCAGGGCAAAATTAAGGGCAAAAGAAGTGTGGGAAGAAAAAAAATATCGTGGCTTCGTAATCTACGTGAATGGTTCGGTGGTGTAGTTCGATTAAACTTTTTAGGCGCGCTGCTAACAAAGTCGCAGTGGCACATGATTGATTTCCAATCTCCGCTAGGAGTGGCACGAGAAGAAGAAGACCGTGAATCAATTCGGCAATTAACTAGTGCTTCTTTCACTACCCATAGTTCTATGCTGTCAAACCGCGTTTTCATAGTCAACAACCGCTAGGTATATTGGAAGGTTGTATTCGTTGGTCTTTTCTATCAATATTTTAAGAGTGTAAAGGTGGTCAGTTGTGCTGTACCCCTTCTAAATCCTGCTGCTCAACTGGTTGGTATGTATCAAATTTGTTGTTTAGTCTAGTTGTTATCACCTTAGTGAAAGTTTATATAGATTTGTGACAAGAGAGATATTGGTCTATAGTTAGCTAGTTTTGATCTGTTTCCTTTCTTATATATCAGAATTGTATTTGCCTTGTTCCACTCTTGCGGTATTTGTCCTTCAAAACAAACATTTTACATTCAG